>APFE030332411.1:272789-295265 GCA_000404065.3 Pinus taeda
ATTTTTTTTTTTTTTTTATCGAATTGTTGTGGTGTCAACCTTGTAGGTTGTGGAGGGCTAGGGGCAACAACACTTCCATCTTTATAGTTGTGAGTGGTAGGCTTCCTTGTGGCTATAATTTTGCTTTCCATTTTTCTTGCCAACCTGAATGCCTTGTCCAACGAATCAGGTTCCCAAAGGCGAACCTCATCTTGGATGTTATGCTTTAAAGTCCCTATGAACACAATAATCCTATGCTCCTTTGGAATATCTTTTACCCTTATATTCAATTTTTGGAAGTCCTTAATGTGCTCCATCATTGAACCCTTTTGTTTGAGATTTATCAATTGGTTAAAAAATGTGTTGCTTTTTGTATCCTCATAATTTGCTATCATTTCTTCCGTAAAAATTTCCCAAGTGACAATTTGTTTGCGAGGGAAAATCCATCAATACCATACAAATTAATTTGGTTCCAAATATAAAGTTGCAATGCGTACCTTTTGTGTGTGTTTGCACATTATGGAGATCAAAATATTGCTCCATCTGTAGTATCCATGTTACGAGATCCTTGCCATCAAGCTTCCTCATATCAATCTTTGGAACATGGTCGGTCTTCAATCCACCGTTAGAGTCTATGAAATCATGATTAACATGTCTTTTGTTCTCCTCACGAGTTTCCTTTACTACCCTTTCTCCATTAGTAAGCATTTCTTGTAGCGAATTTGTCAAATCTATCTTCATATCTTCCATGTTGCCTTTAAATTTTTCTTCTATACCATCCATCTTAGCTTCCATGCTTGTCTTCAAATCTTCCATGTTGCCTTTAAGTTTTTCTTCTATACCATCCATCTTGGTTTCCACACCTTTCTTTAAACCATCCATCTTAGCTTCCACGCCATCCATCTTAGCTTCTATGCCATCAATCTTAGCTCCACGCCTTTTTTTAAACCATCCATCTTAGATTCTGTTACTTTTTGTGAGAGTGAATTTTTTTGCACTTGGTCTCGTAATTTTGATATATCATGTTACATTTCTTCCTCTTCTTCATGAGTCATGCTAGAGCTTTGAGGTTGCTTACTAGGTGTTTCAATTTTCTTTCTTCGGGGCATCAATTAATGATAATAATGCTTCACTATGTCCTTTGAATTCCTTCAAACTAACTTTTCAAAGTAAACTTATGCAAAATTTTAAAGAAAGTACACACATTTTTTCACTTTGTAGGAGCTAGATATTGAATCTCTTGTATCTCTGTAATTTCAAATCTCCAAGGTCTGAAATTGCGTCCCGCAGTAGCCATATGAGTCGTCTTTCCAACCCTGCAAGTCTGATCAAGATTGGATTCTCCAAGGAAGAGTTATGCCAAATCTCCCACGATGTACTGATTATAGACTGGTTCAATAGAGTGAAACTGTACGAAGTGCCACATGTCACTGTTTTGACCTTAGGACCTGAAACCGATACACAGAAATCTACATGCCGTCCTCTTGCTGTAACTTCTTACGAAATTTCAGTCTGATGCTCAGAAAGAAAGTTATGACAATTTTCCCCAGGTCACTTGTTTAAGATATAATTCGGGATCCTGCAAAAACTTTAACTTCCTTGGATCATATCTCAGAAAATATAGCGAGACAAGATCTGAAATTTGGACCTGAGGTTCAGAGAGATTTTGACTAAAATGGGGTTTTTTTAGCTTCTGAAACATCACAGAAAAAAAGTTATAGCGAAAATGCCACGATGACCTGTTTGGAGCAGCGAAACCCTAGAATCCAAAGTTCTGATACCAAATGTTATGCAACCAGTTCAACGCCTTCAAAATCAACCTCTTCAAGGGGGCAACATTACACAAATGAACAATTCTTGGATGATACAAATGACAAAACCTCCTTTCTATATATAGGAGTCTAAGGGGTCACAATATAATGAAAGCCAAAATAACAATAATAATATAAGGGCACAACAATAACAGTAGTGGGCTTCTATGGGGCACAATAATAACAATATGGGGACAATAGGGTCACAACAATAACAATAAGGGCTACAATGACAATAGTAATGGGGGAATTACTAGTATTATAGGGACCTAACAATTTACCACTGATCCAAGGTGTTCGAAGAAGAGGCAATAGACAAAGAAAGAATGAGATAATACTCATCTTGTTTTTCAACAACATTATTTTCATTGTACCTGACATTTCTTGTCCTCTTTGGAGGTCAATTAGTTCCTTCTTGAGCAGCAGGGGCATTCCATTTTCCTTTGTAGTGAGACCTGTTGTTTCTTTGATTGTTGTTGTTATCCCTTGGAGGATTCTTCTTGTGACGACATTTTCTAGCATACTGGCCAATTTTGTTGCAATTGAAGCATCTTCCTTTGTGTTTTCCTTTGAATCCCTTCTTAGATCCAAAACCTCGCCTTCTTGAATTTGATAGACTAGCATAATTTCTTCTTTTAGCATGTGTAGAGAATCATTAGGTTCACTTCCATTAACAATCTTATCTATCCATCATCCTTACTTCCTCTTGAGTGCATCTAGCCAATAACTTATCAAAACTAGGTAACCTGTCATTGTTGAGATTGGTGGTGACGAATATTTTCCATGGCCTTGTAAGTCCTCCAAGTGCAATAAGGGTGAGTTCCCTGTTAGCAGTAACTTTTCTAATAGATAGCAAATCATTCTTTGCTTGAGTTATTTTCATGAAATATGCTTGTATAGACTCCCCTTTGTCCATTTTGATATCCTTCAACTTGTATTTGAGAAAGAAAATTTGATTTGCATTGTTGACTTTGAACATTCCTATCAACTTATCATACATTTCCTTAGAAGTTCCCAGATCAGAAATATAGGAGATTAAATGTTTTTGAATGGTGTCAACTATGATTTTCTTAGCTTTGACCTCTGCTTTTCTATATTTCGTTCGAGCAGTAGCAGTTGCATTTGAAGGAGGCTCCACCACTTTCCCTTGCACATAATCCAACACTTCATGTTCCTCCAAGGTCAAATCAAGAGTCTTCTTCCAGCTATGATAATTTGATTTGTCATTGAGTGTATCTTTTGTCTTGAAATAAGAGTGAGTAGCCATGGAGACTTGTTCCAGTAGACCTTGTTCAACAACAACATTTATTCAACAATGATTGCTTCTTTGTGAAAATTCCTTGAAATGCAACGAATGGAAATAATTCTTCTAATTGTAAAATTAATTATGTAGTTTATTTTGTTTATGACAAAATATCGAATTATTCACACTGCAATTTCTTCACCAAATAAAATACCGCGGAAGCAAAAATAGGAACTGAGAAATGCTAGCGCACACATAAAAATGACAACTATTTTTGGATAATTGTCCTCGAAAAAGCCCAATGTGGGAAAACTAGTGCAACAGTTGAGGGTTTTATTATTATGCAACAGTGAATAATCTGAGTACAATCTATGGATGCCCAACTAGCTATCCAATCAGGAGAATAATGTGGCCAAAATGTTTGAGAGGCAAATACTGCTTGCACAAGCTCTACTCGCTATGCCCTGAAACTGCTGGAATAATGACGTCTTGGCTGACTCTACCTCTGGAAATGACTTGCTTGGCTTCCTGGAGATTTTCGGACCAACTTCAACGGAATCTGTTAAATTATGGTATGTTCTATGCTTAGAGCAGTTTACTTATCTTTTTTATATTATCCATAGATTAGCAATCACATGTACATTAAGTAAAGTGTAGATAGAACCAGTGTGGAAAAAGTCTGCAAAAAATCCCGATTTAATCCTAAAAATGCGATTTTTTGAACTAAATGATTTAATCCCCCGACTTTTTGGTGACTTTTTCACGAAGGATCACGAAGGAAAAAATCGCAATTTTTTCCTTATACTCCCAATTTAATCGGGAGTCGACCCAAAAAGTCTGCCTCCCTTCCCAGGCTGTGGATAAAGAAGCCGCAAAGGTGAAAAAAATTGTAAATTGAAGCTTCCATCCATGCATTTTCAAGTTATTGCATTGTATTGTTTGTCATACTTCTTGCGAGCATAGTAGTCTCATTTGTAATCTGTTAGTTTTGAGGTTAAGATATGTTTTTGTTTTCCAAGGAAAAACAAATCTTTATACTTCATATTTCTAGTTAGAAAGCAAAGTATACATTAGCTAAGCCTCCAAGCTTTCAATGATCCAGACTCTAACAACCACTGCCCCTTCAAAAGATTACAAAAGTACCAAAAGGGCAGGCATACAACACTCTTCCGTAGAAAGAACCCCACACCACCAAAAACATTGTTATAGTTTTTGAATGCTTCCGGAAGAAACAACAAAGAGGAGGTCATGAAGATCAAATAACAACAACCTATCCAAAAAACACAAAACCAGTGCCTAAAAAAAAACCCATTTTCAGACAGGAACAAAGTGCTTGTGAAATCTTGTGACAGCAAAGATCCTTCCTGCAATGAGAGCACGTTTTGAAAGGGAATCTTCTTTAGTGGAGAACTCCTTGTAAATGTGGGGAAAGGTTATGTATCAGAAGTGGATTTTACCTCCAAGAGTTTTTGAATAATAGATGCCAAGGCTAGGTTAGTAATCTGACATCTACTGTTTTCTCAGAAAATAAGCAGCTTGGAGTCACCAAGCATTAATTTTCACATCTACTGTGATACTTACTATTAGTTTTCATTGGACCTACTACCTCACACCTTATTACCCAAGCAGATTACAATCTACTGAATAAATGCATGACTTATTTCTTAATACAATTAGGAAACAAAAATTAAAAGGGGAAGAGGATCTCAGTGATTGATTACTTGATGACTTTTAAATGACTCATGATATACATTTATTATATTTTTTATTGATATTTTGACTCTTGAGAGTTGAGACTCAGACAGGACTCAAAATTCAAGAGTTGATTCACTATTTTGATATGTGATGTAGCACTAGACTTCATATACATATTATATATTAGCTTACTTTACATGTTTATGTGGAAATGCATTTATTTGATGTTGTGGATACTTTAGATGTTAAAAAAAATAAAAATGAATAATTTTGTGTTTTTTTAATTTTGCCGACTTTTTCAAAAAACTCCAGACTTTGACGAGTTTTTCCACTTTTGGACCCTTCCCGAATTAATCCCGACTTCGACTTTTTCCACATTGGATAGAACATTTAAATGATCAACAGAAAACAAACCAAGACAAGAGACACAGGATGTGGCGGCTAGCGAGGGACAAACCCCAATATGGGTAAACCCTTTGATCAAATCTTTTATCTTCAGTAATTCAGCAGAGAGAAATAGTACAAAAGTCTGATTTATATCAGCAGCATCAGCCCTAAACTAGGGCAGTCAATATCTGTCAAACCGACGGTCGGATCACCTTGATTCCTTCACCAAAAAATGCGGCCTTCCAAAGAGAGTCAGCTTCACCTATTGCGCAGTCAGAGAGAGAGAGAATGCTGGTCAACGCTGGTCAAAGTTTCAATCTGTAACTTGTAAACCCTAGAAAACTGCGTCCTTCCTTCCCATGTGTGAGAGAGAGACCTTTCTGCGCGAGAGAGAGAAGAGACTTTTTCTGCGCAGGAGAGAGAGAGATGTGTGATGAGAAAAATGAGGAGAATGCTCCTTGTATTTATATGCAAAACGTTGATGATGAATAGATGCGTCTGTTGGGCTTCTGAGCCTACATAAGTTGCTGGCCGACATTGACAATTAGTCCATAATCTAAATCAATTCATATCTCCATAAATACTTATCCAAATCGGATGATCTTTAGATCAATCCTACACCTCTCGACGAGAGGAATCCAAGAAAAATACAATCAGCCATGAATAAGGTGACCCACATGAAGTTTGGCCCTAGTTGCCAATTTTAACACTCCCTCTCAACTAGGTAGAACTTCATCTGCAATTTGTCAAACTGTCACTGCTGTTCATCCATCAAATGCACTGTCCGGTATGGCTTGACCCTACTTGCTCTGCTCTGCTTTGCTTTGCTCTACTTGGTTCTGCTCTGTTTTGCTCTGCTCTGCTCTGTTCTGCGCTGCTTTGCTCTGCTCTACTTTGCTCGAATTATGAAGAAGAAGAATTGATCGAAGATGTATCATACCATCCTCCACTGACCCGAAGTTAGTCTCAGAGTGTGTACCACTCTCACTGGTCCCAGACTAGTATCGTTGATCCTAGATCAATGAAGGTCATGCTAGCATAGGGAGTACGGTAGATACAACGATGCGTCCATCAGTACTACTATGGTCCCTATCCTCATTTCCCTGCGCATTGATCAGATGAGAGGTACTTCCCATGAGTCCCAGACTGCATGGGTAGGATGCCTCGATAGGAGAACTTATCATCCTGTACACAGAAGAGAGAATCATCCTGTCCATAGGAGAGCGAATCATCCTGTCCAGTGGATGCCACAGAGAAGTAATCATCATGGCCTACAGGAGAACAAATCATCCTGTTCCACAATTGCCATGGAGAACACATCATTCAGGCCCACAGGAGAACTAATCATCCTATTCCATAGTCACCATGGAGAACGAATCATCCTGGTCCACAGGAGAACTAATCATCCTGTTCCATAGTCGCCAAGGAGAACGAATCATCCTGGCCCACAGGAGAACTAATCATCCTGTTGCATAGTCGCCACGAGGTGTCACAAGGGAAGGTTGAACATTTTATCTTGTACAAAGTGCACCAACAGGGGATGATGAGTCACCCTGTGGTCATATGTCGCTCCAAGAAGTACCCCAGACCCCTGGACAAGACAATTGTCACTTCTAAATGGCTTTACAAGATAAAGCATGCGGTTGATCAAAGTTTCAATCTGCAACTTGTAAACCCTAGAAAACCGCGTCCTTCCTTCCCACATGTGAGAGAGAGACCTTTTTGCGCAGGAGAGAGAAGAGACTTTTTTTCTGTGTAGGAGAGAGAGATGTGTGATGAAAAGTGAAGTGTGCAAATGAGGAGAATGCTCCTTGTATTTATATGCAAAACATTGATGATGAATAGATGCGTCTGTTGGGCTTCTGAGCCTACATAAGTTGCTCGCTGACTTTGACAATTAGTCCATAATCTAAATAAATTCATATCTCCATAAATACTTATCGGTATTGGATGATCTTTAGATCAATCCTATACCTCTCGATGAGAGGAATCCAACCAAAATATAATCAGCCATGAATAAGGTGGCCCACATGAAGTTTGGCCCTAGTTGCCAATTTTAACAAAATCACCCTTCGTCTCAGTGAAATCAAGTTGTCTGTGCAAGCTCTGTGCAGTCTCTTTGGGATATGCAGCGCTTCTGTTGCCGACTCTCCAAAACTGGAAAGCTTCCTTGAGACTCACTGTCTTTACCACTCTTACTCCTGCGCCCCTTCTTGCTTGAACCCATCTTCCTTTCTCTGCTACTACAACTGGATAGCTCGATCTGCCAAGAAACTCAATGTTGGCTCTCACTTTTGGTGATGTGTGTTTCTCCATCTACCTGTCGACCTCTTCTTATAATCTCCAATTGGGACTACAACGAGCAAGATTAAAACTTAATTGATGGTTGAGATCATCTCTAAGTTGATCCGTGTGAGCTTTTAAAGGATTCTCACCTTTCTTAGTTAATTACTATTAATTAACCAATTTTCCTAAGTTAGAATTAGGATAAATTTAAATGATGGTCAATTATAATTGAGCTCTCTCTAGGGGGAATTTCCAGAAACGAATTTTGGGTTTTGGAGAACTCCTCTGTTTAGCTTCTCCTCAAAGTTTCGAGACTAAAACACCATCTGATGCTACAAAATCTAACACTCCCTTTTAGCGAGGAAGGTGTTCTCCAACTCTATATCCATAACATCTTCCCACACTGCTAATGTTAAATAATTGTAGCTGCTTGCCATTGTCTAACAACCACTGCGCTAACTTTGATTCATCTTCCATTGACTGTAACTGAACCATGCTGCATCTGTGCTGCTGATAATGTTGCATTGTACAACCTATACTGCTACAAACTTTGCCACTGTATTGCAACCCAACTAACATCCCTCTTACTGTTGCTGCTGCTACTCCAACTACTGCAACTGAGAAGCATTCGACATACTCTGTCCCTACTATTGAAACGGGTTCTCCACTATATCCAT
Source organism: Pinus taeda (assembly GCA_000404065.3). NCBI lineage: Eukaryota > Viridiplantae > Streptophyta > Pinopsida > Pinales > Pinaceae > Pinus > Pinus taeda. The sequence continues at coordinate 280,868 of APFE030332411.1, forward strand.
CTGTTCTTTCAAATATACAAACTTAGCTCTTCTTAGAGCTTTCGTGAGTATATCTGCAACCTACTCTTTTGTGGGAACATATTGTAGCTGGACTACTACACACTGCACACAATATCTGATGAAATGACACCGAATATCTATGTATTTTGATCTATCATGAAACACTAGATTTTCAGAGAGCTTGATGTAACTCTGATTATCGCAATAGACACTGGTCACCTCCATCCTCTGCCTGAACAAGCTCATCAACAATTTCTGAAGCCATATAGCATCTCATGTGGCTGTGCTAGTTGCCATATACTCTGCCTCTGCAGAGCTCAGTGCTACTGACTTCTGCTTCTTGCTGCACCAAGAAACTGTTGATTTTTGGTACCATCAGATGTGCTCTAAGTCTCAAACTTTGCAGGGAGGCTTAGGCACCTGTATTCCAAAGAACCCAGAAAGCGTTTTGGGAAATTCCACCTAGAAACAATTTTATTAAAATAATGAATTATTTTTAATGGGACCCTATCTAAAACTAGGAAAATAAAATAATTAATGGGTATTAATCTAATTGTGGGTGTAACTTCTAGAAGAAGACGATGATGAAGCATAAATGATCTTAGCCATTAATTAGCTTCTAATCTGGGCCGTTGAATGTCAACAAGAAGATTATTTAAGGAGGCTTGAGGGTCATTCGGAAGACACAGAGAGTTGATCAGTCAAATCGAATTGTTGAAGTTAGAGGTAGAGCAGTGATTTCGTAGTGATCACGCGGAGTGGGGCAGAGGGAGTTTTGGTTGGAGGATCTTCTCCGGAGCCAAGGATACTCAACAGAGAGGCAAAGAGACACACTGAGGAGGAAATGCAGTGGCCAAAGAGGGTAACACAGAGCCAGGAAGGGCTCACACAGGCCCCACGCAGAGCAACACAGAGCCTCCTTCACGCAAAAGTCCGAGATTTGCTGGGAGTCTGACATTCTGAGTCGGGAGGGCTGGAATCAGCTCCTGAGAAGCAAATCGATCTCCAACAGAGGTGACACAGGGCCTTAGAGGCTGACGCAAGCCCAGTAGGGGCAACACAGAAGTAGCCGGGGAATTCGTTGGTTCAGTTGCTGGATCAGCCGAGACTTGTAGTGTAGAGTGAGTAATCTTACTAATTTCTTTTGTCGAGTGATATTCTCTGTAATTGGATTGCCAGAAAGGAATCTAGTAGTTGTATTCAGAAATAGTTCAACTTAATAATAAAAGCCCTTAGATCTGCTGCACCGGTTTTTTCGCATTGGGTTTTTCCAGGGACGATTGTCCAAAAACAACTGTGTCATTTGTGTGTATCTTTCTCTATTGTTTAATTTCTTGTTTCGACATATTATTCAATTGGTGTAGGCTGCAATGTGTGTATTTCGATGTTTGCCGTAGGAAACTGCAAATAACTTGTTCATGGAAATCTAACAAGTAGAAGAAATATCATTAGTGTTGCAGTAGGAATTCCCTAGTGTAGGAATTTTCACATGGTATCATAGCGGTGCAGGTGAAGCAAGAAGAACAGTGCCAGAGAACTCAACACTGAGCAGAAAAGGAGATCGAAATAGCTACAGAAGGCAGCAGTCTGAATCCCAAGAGGGATTTGCGCAGTCCAAGACGAAGGGCTGATTTTTGAGGCAGTCTCTCTCTGAGTGAGTCGACAGAGAGGAAGGGCTTCTAGTCGAAATCATGCCGTGGTAGAGGGAGCAACGCTGAGCCTCAGTGTGAGGAACAACTGGTGGGACACAGTTTTTCTACAGGTCGTTTTGTTGGGCAGAAAGACGTCATAAGAGAGACGAGAAGCATAGTGGGGGAATTTTTCCTCAATAGACTTCCCGCCAGGAAGTCCATTTTCTTATTGGTTGAGCAACAACAGTAAGACGCAGAGAGGAGCAGTTCGGCAATTTTCGTGGCAGAGATGGCAACCAATGGTTTGAGGGATCAGGATAGATTGCACGGAGCATCCAAATATGTCATCTGGAAGGCAAGGATGTCATTCCTTCTAGATGAGCATTCCCTCAAGACATATGTCGATAGTGTGGTGGCTGAGCCTATAGATCCAGATCCGCTGAAGAAGTACAAGGAAGAAATGGCGAAGGCAAGGAGAATGATCCTCGATGGAGTGAAGGATCATGTAGTCTATCACATCACCAATAGAGGGATTGCTAAGGAGATGTGGGATGCATTGTCTACGCTGTATCAGGGATCTTCCTAGCAACGAAAGATGTACTTAGAGTAGAAACTGAGATCTGCACAAATGCAGAAGGGGGAGTGCATAGATCTGTTCCTCACGAAGCTTTAGGAGACCTGGGATGAGTTAGCAGCCATGGGATCTACAACTTAAGGTTCCGTGATGGTGACATTGGCCCTAAACTCAGTCTCAGAAGAGTGGCAAGTCTTTGTCCAGAACATCCTGGGCAGGTTAGCTTTGCCAGTCTGGGATAGTATTTGGGCAACTCTCAAGCAAATCGAAACCCGAAACTCTGAAATGCAATCGAAACTCGACCGAAACTTGACCATCACATAATCACCTATGAAAGTTAATATAGACTTGGTTTTCCTTCTAAATTGTCATCTATGGATCTTATTCCCTTTTTTCTTGCAAGATAATGTGTTTTTCACTTATTTGTAAATTTCATTTTATATATATAAACACATATGACGTTTCAGTTAATGTTTAAGTTGACGTTTCCATTATTGGGAGGCGACGTTTCTAAACATACCCATTTCGGAAACTGAGAAACGTTTCGGCGCTTAGTGCTACTTAGCTTACAACACATTGATGCGAGAGCCATGGAATTAAAAGATTTAGCATTATCAGGTACAATTTGGGTTGGGACCTTGAATCAAGTGATAATGCGATCCTCGAGAAAATCAATCATTAGCTGGTCGTTGGCCTTTTTAGTAAGAATGGTCTCAAACCACATAGGTTAGATAATCTATGGCTTTCAGAATCCACTTATGACCATCACTGGAATTGGCTTTGAATTCTCCTATGAAATTAAGGCCCCATTGCTGCAATGGGGATTCAATGATAACAACCTTTATTGGGAGGGCAGGTAATTGCTGCTTACTAGCGAACAATTGGCATGGATGACATGTTCTAACAAATTTTAGAGCATCACCGAGGATAGTAGGCCAATAATAACCTTCCTTGTGTATTTGGTAGGCGGTAGTTTAGCGACATCATAAAATCCAACATGGAAATCCTTATTTAATTTATCAGCTTCTTCTTTGTTGATGCATCTGACGATGACCCCATCAGGGCTTATCCATCCCAATCCATTTTGGGTCAAGCAATATTTTGTAGCTTTTAGTTTTAAAGCCCTTCTATTGTGGTCAGTCAATCTGGAAGGAGCAAACAAGTTTTTCAAGTAGTATATGACATCAGAGTACCATTTGTCATCCTCTAGCTCAAGAGTGGTTGCACACATTTGTTCTCCCTTGCCCATTTGAAAAGCTTTGGCATTCTCTTTGATCAACATCTCAATCAAACCTTGGCCTTTGATAATTTTCTTATGTTGGATATCAAGGTCATATTCTTATATTTTAGAGATCCATTTTCCCCTTGATCCCAAACAATCATTTTGAGTTAGGGCTCCTATCATAGTTGGGTAAGGGATGAAAGTATGGATCCTGTTATACCCTACGTATGTTTGGAAATGCGTAAAGGACTTAACTGGAGCATAAGCCTTCTTTTCAGTGAGAGTGTATCTAACTTCAACATCCTACAGAGGCTTGCTCATAAATGTTATTGGTTTCTCATTTCCTTCATATTTTTGCATTAGTACCCTAGCAATTGTATCCTCAGAGGCAAACTAGTAAATAATAAAATCTTTGGAGTAGTCAGACCTACTAGGACTAGGGCCGATATTATCCTTTATTTAACATATTCAAGGGACTTGACCCTTTTCTCATCTCATGTGTATGGAACATCCTTCTTTAATAGGTCATTCATGGGTTTGACTACTTTAGCAAAATTTGGAACAAATCTTCTTATAAAGTTGATTTTACTGAAGAACGATCTTAGAGCTTTGTTATCTTTTGGTGGTGCGATGTTAGATGTTCCTGATGGAATGAATTCTTTCTAGATCAATACTAATTCTATCCTTTGAGACAATATGTCCTAGTAACTTGCCTTGATCAACTTCAAAAATTGACTTCTTAGGGTTCAAGGATATACCATACTTTATGAATCTTTTGGAAACCTTTCTAAGATGCTTACAATGGTCATGCCTTTCCTTGGAAGTTATGGTCAAGTTGTCTTGATATGTATCCATGATTTAACAATAACATCACGAAAAGAAAAATCCATTGCCCTTTGAAAAGTAGAACTTGTATTTGATAGTCCAAAAGGAATTCTAAGATATTTGTAAATTCCCCAAGGGGTGGTGAAAGCGGTTTTCAATTGATCCTCTTCTTTTACTACTACCTGGTTGTACCCCGAAAACCCATCAAGCATGGACATAATCTTGGATGTAGTGATTCATTATAATAAATTCTCCATGTTTAGCAAGGGATAATTGTCTTTAAGGCATGTCTGACTAAGATCCCTAAAATCAACACACATCCTAATATTACGAGTCTTCTTTTAAGTAACCACAGGGTTAGATATCCATGAAGAATATCTTATGGGGGCAGTGATCTCGGTGTCGAACATCTTTTGAAGCTCCTCAACCAATGAGGCTAATTTAGGGTTTATATTTCTCAACTTTTGTCTCACAGGCTTAGTCCCTTCTTTAATAAGGATAGTATGTTGAATGACCTCTTTGCTTAAGGCTTCAAATCTTGATACAACCAAGCGAACGCATCTTTAAATTCCCTAAGGAGTTTTTTCTAATTCAATCCTTTCAGCCTCTGACATTACCTTTCCAATCTTAATCATTTGAGGAGTCGAATCAGAACCTAGATTGATTTCGAGAATTTTGGTAGACCCTTCAAGCTTTTCTTTGACCTCACTTCTATCATTTTAGTCGGAAGTCCTTTTTATAGATAAGTCGTTTTTTGTGGCTTCATGGTTTTCTTCCTTGTTATCATAACTAGTTGAATAATTTTGGAGGAAGTCAACGTTATGACTGTCATCTTCAAAAACCAACCATTGTTCTTGATTATCATATATTTTAGGCCTAAAGATGGGCCTAAAGATGACCTCCATTGTAAAGTCTCCTAAATCAGTGATATCATCGCTTGGTGATTGCAATGTTGATGCAACCATTGTAAGGGAATAAACCATGGAATTCTGCTGCCTTGGCATAACTTTAATGCCAAATGTTTCAAAGCCTTCTATCATATGTAATATGTGATTTTTGTACTCTCCGAGCTCTCATTTTTGGCGTTAAATGATCCCTTACTCTAGAATACAATCAAATGAGAAACTCCTATGGCTTTTAGGTGTTGTATCGCTTTACTAAGAGCCATGTCTAGAACTAAAGCTAGGGCTTCATACAAGGACACATTATTTGTGCAATCAAATGCCAACCTATAAGAAAACAAAATGTGCACCTTGGTGGGTGATATCAAAATAATGCTTGCCCCAGAATTGGCCTTTGAGAATGCACCATTGAAGTACGTGGTCCACACTCCATCAGTCTCTAGTTCAGGGGCAACAACATTTTGAGAAATCCTTCATTCACCACATCCACAATCTTCTTCTATACTTTCATGTCAAGTTGCGCAAAGTTGTTCAATGAAAGGCAGGGTTGAAGGCTTCCTAAATATAAGGGTGTAATAATTTTCTTCCATGGGAACCTTGATATGTGACATATCCATTTAGATGGTCCCTCCAAGAGAGAAGGCCCATTTTCTAAACCACAACATTCCTTAAGCATTGGAGATGTTGATAACAATGACATCCATGATGATCTTCTTTTCAACATACCCTTGTAGGTTGACAGACAATTTCTCTATGATTCCACACACTTCCACGACCCTAGAATCAATTCTACACACATTCTTATGTTTCCTTGAGATTTCTAGGCCTAATTGCTTCATCATTTTAGATGTCATTATATTAGTTGATGATCTCGAATCCAACATTCAATCATTGAGGAAACCATTCACTTTAAGGGCTATAAAGAATGGGGGATGATGCCCCTCGTAGATTTGTCAAGTATATAAGACAATAGGTGGATCGATACTATTAATATTAATTTCATCATTTGTCTTGTTGGAGGACACTTCCTTTTCAATGTGTTCTTTTTCTATCATGTTGATTTGGGAAATCATAGTGCTATAGTTTTTTCAATACATGAGGCATTGAGCTCTCAAAATTCTATTAACATATTTGATAATATCAATTGTGGATACTAAGGCCTTCTTGGGTTCTATTTGATCTAGCTCTAGGAGATTAGATATTTGAAGAGCTTCATTTTGAGCTTGCCAAGCTATTTTAGGGTTCTTGTCCCTTGTGAGGTAGGCAATTTCCCCAACTAATGCTTGGAGGTAAGTTGAGAGTAGTAGCTCATCAGGGGGGTTTAGTTTCTCAGGTATCAAGGCAATTGGGTTGTTGAACCTTTGGTTAAATTCTCAGATATTTTTTTGGCTATTTTTCTTCACTAGGAGGAAATATTTTTCTAACTCAATGATATCCCTTTCTTAAATCCACCTAAATGAAAATGCCTTGGCAAGATTAGTCCATGAATCAATAGAATTCTTGGGAAGGGACATGAACCATTCCTTGGCATAAACTTTCATTGATAGTGCAAACAAAGTCATGACTACATCATCCTTAGTTTCTTTCCCTAGGTGAGAGGAACATGCTATTTGAAAATCCCTCAGATGGTTCTTAAGATTTTCTAATTTTTTGCCATGAAAGATGTTGATTTTTTGTAGCATTGGGAGGTTTTCTTGTATGGCCTAGAAATAAATAAATCTATTTGTGAGGTCTCCAGGTTAGCCCAGGAAGTCAAGTCGGCTCAGGGGTCAAAGGTGTGTCCCTTGTGTAATTTTACCCCCATTGGACAAGTATATGTATGTGATGTGACATTTCATTTTGACTATTAAGCAAGTCTTCTATCTCTCTTGGATAGCCGCACATGTGATCTAGAAGGAGAAGTTTGATCGAGTTTATTTGCCTTTTGACCAAGCTAAATTAATTAGGCGTTGACCACAGAACATGGCCGACGGGGCTGTAGGGCCTGCCATAGACTTTGAAGAGGACAAGCCGAGGCGACTTGGATTCTATTGTTGAATGTTGAAGGTGGCCATGGTGTAATTGATATTTTGACTTGGATATTGGCATAGATTTCTAGACAAATTGTTGATTTGTAAAGCTTGTTGAAGGATAATTTCTCCTAAAGAATAGTTGTTGGGTTTTCCCCCAAGTTTGGGTTTCCTAGGGTAAAAATATTCTCTCTATTGTGCATGGCTGTCTTTCTATGATCTTTACTATTTATGTTGTATTTACTATTGATATTTTTCTGAAGTGTAATTTCTCAATGATATCATTAGCATAAGAACACTGTGTGAAAATTATTAGGTAGTAATTATCTAGCAAAAATAGTATTTTCCTGTGCTCTAGGAGAAAAATCAACAAAAGAGTGGTATCCCTTGATAATCTATGAGTAAAGGGTGGGGGTATACTAAAATCCCTTCAAAGTTTAAAGGAGCCACCGAGTAATTGATCCAAGGTCTAACTCTTTTATGCATGTTTAATTTATCTAGGAAAGGTGTCCCATGGGACTCGCTTGTCCTTCTATGATAGGTTAAGAGTCCTTCAGGTGTTGAAATTGTAGTGTAGCTAGGACTAGAACAGTTTTTCACAATTGATAACTACTATTAATGCAATCAATTCCTTCTTTAAACTTTAATTAACAAGTAGCTATACGTGAAAAAGTTGAACCATTCATGTCTTCAGTAAATAGAGATCACAATGAATAATAAACAATAAGCGACAAGAGACACCAGGATATGGCTCACAACCAAGGGAAATCCCACAAGGGGAAAACCCAAAGTTCTTTCCTTATGAGAGAGAGATTCTGTCCTTCAAAATACATCAAAATGTTCCAATAAGTCCAAATTACTCTTCAATGAAAAATACCAGTCAAAGTCTGTCAATGTAGAGAGAGAGTCAACTTCAAATCAGCTGTACTAGACTTCACAACTAGGCCGAAGTTTAGTCCTATGATCACTGTAACAAGAGGCCAAAATGTAGTCCTTAAGCCACCACAAAAAACTCAATGAACAGTCACAAAAACTCGGCCCAAAACCCATAGTCATCTTAGGTCAACATCATATCAATAGAGCAAAGTTACATTTAGCGAAAGTCAAGGTCCTTCTGAAGTCTTTGACCTCCAAAATGAACAGAACAAAAGTCAATTTGATGCCCAAGTCAATTGTAATCAACAGGCCTTTAAGCTATAGAAAAAGTAGTAGACTAAACTTGTTGTGTTGTGATGATAAAATGAGAGCCAACGAGCACATATTTATATGAGTCATGTGTGGGCTAATTAGCCCTAATGGAGTAGGCATATAGGTTTCTGGAAGTCGACTTGTAGGAGACAACAAACTAAATTCTTACTCATGTTTTGTAATGAAAAATGCCGACCATAGCTACATTATTTTTCAACACTCCCTCTTAGCTAGGGAGGTAGTTTTTCATTCTCTCTCAAGATCAATCTTCCTGGCCAATTCATAGGTCCACTCAAACTAGTAGGGGACCTAAAGGGGATCCCTGAAGGGAAAATGCTAGACCAAGGGCAACAATTGGAGACTTAGCCCACTGTCACCTCAGCTAAGGATCTCTTCTATTTACGAACTTTCACTGATGGGAGAAGACCCGGTATATTATGGAGTCACCAATGAAGGATAAATCAATAAGTGGATATGGAGTGACCCCAAATGTTTCCTTTCCAAAAGAGGTTGAAGGATAGAGCTTGCTTGCTTTCTAAGCAAGGTACAATGACTTCTAGGAGAGGAATGAGAGGATTTGCGGGTTAGGTTTAGGGGATATGATTCATGAAAGAGTTTCCCAATCCCTAAAATCCTTATGGAAATTGGTATCTTGGATGTTTCTTGAAGAATTGTCTTTTTAAAGGAAAGAGACTAGACAAGACCAAGTGGACCCGGTCTAGGGTAGAAGGAAAGTGTATGGCAACCAATGATGTTCTTACCCTAGACAAGGTGGGGGAAAGGATCAAAGAAAGAATTCTCACTCAAAGGTGTTGAATTGATCCAATAAGGTACTAGCCTTTGGGGATGCTAGGGCAAAGTTTGATCTCAAAGCTAGGGCTCGACTTTTCTCACAACTCCACCATCATAATGGCCTCAAATTTGGAGGCAGTCTTGAGGAAACACTAGCACAGGAGGGGCTGGAAGATCAAACTTTTTAGAGGGCTAGTTCATCGAGAAAATGATGCCCTAGGTGACCCAACTTGGCTAGACCTAGGAAAAGGTGAAAGAAGTTGGTTTAGGGTGACCACGTTTTGGTAGATCAGTGCCTTAGTCTTGGGAGAATGGAGTCTATGATGAATATGAGTGAGGACCTTTGGTTCTTGGTCAAGGAGAGCTCAAGACTACTTCGCTAGCCTTCTAGGTCAAAGAGAAGCAATTTTGCAGCTTTTATACTTCAATGTGCAAAAGGGTGATGGCTTATCAAGATCAATTCGTTAATATAATTACTCCTAGGAGATTTCGTTCACATTACATGGCCCATGCATTGAGCCATGCTATAATAGAGACAAAATTCCACAATTTAAAGCAGTGAACGTATGCAACAATTAGCCCTAAGAATAGTGAAAATCCTAGTCCAATGTATATGACAAAGTAAAACAAGAATAACATTAAAAGCATGTACTTACATGTAATAGAATATATCCAAATATCCACAATTTGATAAGGGAGAAGCTCCAAGATAAGATAGACCAAATCCACACATCAAAATTCATCCATAAAGCTCCAATTCATCCACTAAGAAAAAGTGCGAAAATCTCAAGAGAGAGAAGAGATCCAATCCAAAGTGATGATGATCAAATGAACTCATCTCACTTGTATTTATACACTAATGAGGAGTTCGAATTAGTCTCCTTGGCCTACATAAGCCCCAAAAATAAAATAATGTGCTACTAATCTAACTTTTGGTGACAAGCCCAACAAACTAGCTCACAAATGAAATAATAAGCCTCTTAAGAGGTTTGATGATGAATAATACATTTCGTAGGGCTCTCCAAGGGGCCTAATGAGGTCCATAGGTGCCATAATGAAGAATAGAACCCTCAAAAGTGACGGACAAGGGGTTGGCCCCCTGTTCTACAAAAATTAAACCTATGGTGCTCCCAGTGGTTATGGAGGCACAATAATAAACTCATGGGTCTTCAATGAGTCGAATATGCCCGTAGATCATCTGCAAGGGCTATGATGATGGTGTAGGGGATGCCACATTATCCTACAAGTCCTGGGTCAACTGCCAAGTACATGGTACATCTGTGGGGCTTGCTGGGAAAATGTGAACCAATTGCATCTTCTTTGTCTAATAGGTGAATCTCGAGCATCTTTGAACATCCTCGAGGATCCATGGAGTGTTGTCTATTGCTGTGGAGGCATATGGCTCTCAACACACACCCTACATGTGCCAATGTAGCCCTCTGGAGGATTAGGATCTCGTATAGGGAGACCAAACCCAAGATGGAGACCATCTACAATCCTACATAAGATCTAATGCATCCCCTAGCCTTCCAATACAACAAGTCATTAGAGAAATCGAGTAAATGAGCTTACCAACCATGGACCACAGGTGGGGACTTCATAATAGCTTGCCCTTCCATAATGGGCTTCGGGATGTGCCAATGTCTCCTAAACTCCAAATGGGGTTAACCAAGTATCCTATTAGGTGGTTTCTACTTCTAAAGGGGATAATATGTTCAAGGTACATCCTTCAAAAGGTGGTGGCATGTGACGGATATGTGAATGAAGTAGGGGATGAGAAGGGGCAACCCTGGGCCACATGCTGGGGTGCAAGGGTAGCCAATAAAGGAAAGCCCACACTTGGATTTATAACATATAGGAGGGAGCTAATCGTGGTACATGAGGTGCCTCGACCTTGATATTTGCACCCTTCTTATATACCTTTTTCCTTTTATGATTTTTCTTGAATTAACTGCTTGGAGCTCAAGGGGTAAGAGCATGATGTATGAGATATAGTAGTGGATACCCCATTTTAGGGTAGGGTGGTTCATTGCCCACTAGGGGTTGGGACAATCATGGGTTCCTATATGATGGAGGAGGCTCATAGAACCTATAGGAACCAGGGTGATGGCCATGATGATGGGGTAGAGCTCATGTATTGGCTTTTTCTCACGTGCTAAATGTGTTTGTCTTGGCTATCTTTTTCATTTTGTGGTACATTTTTTTGTTGAATGTGGCCAAATATGATTTTATCTTTCTTTTTAGCTGCATCAACCTCTGGGGCATCATTCTAGGCCTGACCCAAGGTGTGGGCAAGGGGATGGGGCGAGCTAACCCTATGTGGACCCAGTAGAGAAATGTGGACCCAGGTGGGAGAAATGATGAATAGGGTAATAATGAGTGGAAAGGGGATAATATATGCGGATAAGGGAGCAAGACCACACAACCAAAATCAAGGTTTCCTGTGAACTACCATCCTTAAAGCCAAATGGTCAGTAAAAGAGATCCCATGGGACTAGAATCTAAGGTTAATATCCAAAATGGGTCCAGGGGACAAGAGCACAGAACTAGCCCATTCTTACTGCTGAATCCTCCCACTAATCCATGCCTAGAAGTGTCCATGATAAGCAAACTACAATACTCAATTACCAAATGACAAGGCATACCTTTAGGTTTGGGAGGCCGACCTTCAAACATATGATCATGGCAGATGGTTAGGGACCACATGGTTGGCTCAGGTGGCGGAGAAATGACACAATGAGCTAGCTGGTGGCTACAAGGGGTTATTGGCTGCCGGTTGAGGACCATCTTGGAGAAAAAAATTCTCCTAGAGATATCACCCGCAAAATGGTGGTTAATAGGTCTCACGACTCACAACCTAAGGAAGAGAACACAATCTCAAACTCATCATAAGGAAAGATACACAACATCCATATCACAACATCTCCCTGGCCATGGGGTCTCATGGCACACAACCTAAGGGAGGAGCCAACAAAGCATCTCCCGGATCACAAGGTCTCACAACACACAACCTATAGGAGGAATCAACAATACATATCTCGTACCACATGGTGTCACGACACGCAACTTAAAGGAGGAATCATCACTACATCTCCTAGACAACAATGTCTCACAACACACAGTCTACAGGAGGAATACATCTCCTGGACCACAAGGTCTCAGCACACAGCCTATTCGAGGAATCAACAATACATCTCCTGGACAACAATGTCTCATGGCACACAACTTACAGTAGTAATCAACAATACATCTCCCAGACAACAATGTCTCACGACACACAACCTACAAGAGGAATACAACAATACATCTCCCAGACAAGAATGTCTGACACCACAACCTACAAGAGGAATCAAGGATACATCTCCCAAACAACAATGTCTCACGACACACACTATAGGAGGAATCAACAATACATCTCCCAGACAACAATGTCTCTCGGTACATAGCATCTAGGAGATGGTCCATAATATGATGCTATGTAATCAATGCTCCCTCTTCAAGGGGATTTTTAGCTATTCTAGTCTCTTTACATCAATATTACTTGGGAGCGGGAGCGAAAGCAGGGAGCGGGAGCAACATTTTCAGAAGCTCCCGGTTTGGGAGTGAATCCCAGAGCGATTTTTTAAAAATATATATATTTTTTATATTTTTTAATTTTTGATACATATATGTCAACAAAAACTGTAGAATGATGAATAGATATAAAAAAATAAACATAGATTGATCATTGAACCATATCACATCATCAAAACTCTAGAAGTTATAATCTTGAATCAACCATGTCCACAAGTTTAGTAAATACATATTACAACTGCAACATATTGAGTCTCATGAATCATGATTCATCACATTCAATCTTAAAGTTTCAACTTCAAGTTTTTAAAATTGAAATTCAATAGCATTTATCATCATTGATCACCAAAGTTGTACATGTACTTGTAAGCTAAGTTTAACCATTACAAGAAGTAATATCTTAGATATTTCTAAGTCCTAACTTCTAACTGTTAACATGATATGAAATGTTATAAATTTATAAAATGAAACATGAATAATGAAATGAAATGAAAAAACTTTAGTCTTTCACGAAGCATCATATTCATAATTCACAATCATTACCAATGAGTTATAATTGCCAAGGCCCAACTTCAAACTTCAAATTTTCATTGTCACAGTGATATATTGTTTACAAAAAATATCATTATGATATGAAAGAGTCAAGAGTCACGAGTCAAGGACTCAAGACTCAACAGTTATGAAAACTAATAGAAACTAGAAAAGACAAGTAAACTGTAAATCTACATGTGGCCCTTGCCACGAGAGTCTCCAGGAGTATAAGGAGGTCGTGGTGGTCTTCTAGGAGTCTCTTGCACAGATCGACGACCAGAACTGGAAGGCACATGCCCTCCACGTGAGGGTGTAGATGGAGGTGGCAACAGCAAAGGAACAAGACTTGGAACTTGAGCACTACTACTGGATGGTGGAGGTGGCATGGTTGCTGCAGCTGCTTCATCTTCATCCCTTATAAGTTCCTCTTCCAGTTCTTCAAGATGTATAGTGCCATCGTCCAAATTGTCATCCTTTGGGTGATTGTCCCAAATTTTATATGTGGGATCCTCATAAGCCCAATCACAGTGATGACTCAACAACCTCAAGTTGTAGTGCACATAAACCAAGCTTTCTGTTCGGTTTTCATTGAGTCTGTTTCTTTGCACATTATGTATGAAGCTGTAGGTGCTCCAACACCTCTCTGCAGAAGAAGTACTTATCAGTGTTGTGAAAATTGCGATTTAATGAAAAAATCGCGATTTTTATACGAAAAAATCGCCTAATTTTTTTTTGCCAATTTTTACTGAAAAAATCGCGATTTTTTAAAAAAATCGTGAGGGGTCGGGGCAGCACGATTTATAAACTTTTTTTTGGTTTTTCAATTGCTCATTTGGACAGTGGCGTGCGCGGAGGGAAGAGGAGCTCTTGGAGACCAAGCTGAAGAGGGTTTTTACTATTTAGCCAAATCTAAGAGGAGAAAATCAAGAGGAGACCACCTATTTCTCCATAGAAACGGTATGAGGATTAATTTTTTTTTGTTTTCATTGTTTAAAAACATTGTTTTTGTATGTTTTTCATTGTTTTTAGTTGGGAAACTTGGTATGGGCACCATTTTTCTTTTGTTTTCATTGTTTTTAAAGAATTTTTTGTATTTCTTCATTGATTTGGGATGGGTAACTTGGTATGACTATGGGAACAAATTTTTTTTT
>APFE030332423.1:0-11784 GCA_000404065.3 Pinus taeda
GCGCCCTGAGAAAATTTTTTTTGGACCCTATATTAGGTTGGGCGAACCTACCTATGGTTTTTCGGTCCACGGTTTTGGACGCGATGGTTTTCGGTCCATGGGATTGGATGCTTCGGCATGTATAAATATGTATTTTAACATTGAAAGGAATATAATGAAAAATCAAGCTGGTAGTCTCGGTTTTGAGATCCAGTTGGAAATCTCTGTGTATATGTGTTTTATGTGTTATGCTCTCACATTTTTATTTTTCCTGTGATTTAGAATTCATATGCAGGTAATTTCTGTACGGGGTTAAAACCTACAATGACTTCTTGGCTTTATGAGTAAGTAGATTATTGTTGTTTTTCGGTTACGTGCTCTGTCGTTTCTTTGTGGCATTTCAGGTTGATTTCTCATTAAGGAGAAGGAAATGGAAGCTGGAGCAGTGCAACGGAACTTCATCAACCACCAGTTTGAGGTAGGCCTCCAACAATGACTATTTAAGGGAATTAATTGTTATTTTGTCCTTGCTATGACTAGACCCACTCTAGGGCTAGAGGGGTTGCCTTTGTCCGCGGAGGGAACACTTTCCTGCATCACAAGTTGGTGACTCCGCTGGGGAGTCCTTTGTATGTTTCTTCTCTTGTTTGCTCTTGTTTTGATTTTGATTTGGTGTCTCTTGGATTTTGGGGATTAACTGTCAGGCTTTTGGGTTACCTGGGATGATCTGGGAAATCCCTCTATTGTTTGAAAGATTGACTGGTTTCGTCTTGGGTTGCTAGTTTAATTCCTGCGACGACTCTTGAAATCGGACCGTCGCTGAAAATAGGTGTACTTTGGTGACAGTCTCTAGTTGTCAGTGTAATACTAGCGACTCGTTTCTAGTTGTTAGTGTGACACTTGCAATGGTCTCTAGTTCTCAGTGTAACACTTGCGACGGTCTCTAGTTGTCAGTGTAACACTAGTGACTAGTCTCTGGTTGTCAGTGTAACACCCACCACAATTCCTGTAAAGTTGTTTTTACAACTTTACCTCCTGAATTCATCAATCTTGTTTATCCCCTGTTGTTTCTTGTCTCTCATTAGCTTATTTTAATTGCTTTTGGTTAGGGTACTGTCTCTTTGATTTCATTGAGTGAGTCTTGTGTTTTTAGACCATGTGACCTGGCCCTTTAGAAGTTTCGTCGAGAAACCATTTGCTTGGGTTACTTGTCTATTCAAGGTTCATCCACAATCGTCTTGTGATTTGCTTGAGGCTTTTTCGCTGCTTGTTTTCTTGCTGGTTGATTTTTAGTGTCGATTATTGAACCAATTTTTTTATGTTGATTCGATTCCTTCACTACCAAGCATAGATCACAATTGTTTGGATCGATCAGTTCACACTTGCTTGTTTGTCTCTTTAAATTCAAAACAAAAAAAAATTAAGGGATTGCATTCATTTGATATACGAAAGTGAAAGTATATGTGCATTTCAAATTTTCGTGTTTGAGAAATTGAACAAAGAACTCTAAATCTTTCATTAGTAGTATCGATGCATCATGAGATTAGTGTATTGATGCATTGTGTTTCTTAGTGTTTTTATTCACTTGTCTTGGTTTTCTTGGTTTGAGAATGATCTCTCTACCCTCGTGTAGGTAGGTGTTCATTGAAGTGAAATATGTTTTACTCATTCTAGCTGCATCCTAGGTTTTTGATATACATACAGTAAGGCCTGGAAACTGAAACATAATTCAAGATCAACTCTAAAATGAACTGAATGAACTTAACAATGCATTGGAACATAACACACACTATTTAGAGGTCTAGGCTAGTGACGTACTCCGGCGTCGTTAAACCTAGTCACTATTGCTTTCACTCAAGGTTGGGTGATTCCTCCTTCTGTGACTCAATAACGGTCTAGTACGGAATTGTGCTCCCAGTACCATCAAGTATATGTTGGGAGACCCCACTAGGTTATCATCCTATATCCTTAGGAAGCCGTGTCTGCTGCCTTTCAAACCGTAACACACCGAACACAGCATTCGGGAAGATTGACTGTCGTACGGAAAATCCTTGGTTTTCATATGATCGCCAAGGTGTATATGCAGATTTACGGGTTGTTTGGTAAACCTTTCGCCTCGTTCTCTAGAGTAGTCACTTTCGCTCCTTTTCAACTCCTTAAAAGAAAAGGTCCATCTGAGCAATTGTCCTTTCAGGCTCATTAAACCTCAAAAGAGATAGAGTCGCCTTTTCATCCTTTTCTCGACTCTTGAAACATGAAAAGGTCAAGATTTGTTCCTGTGTCATAAAATTTACTACCCATGAAATATTCCTAGTAACAGTTCAAGTTCTTAGTTGTGATAAGAGTGTTTCTCAGGCTCATTCTCGATGGCAACAGTCCCTGAGTCCACCGGTCAATGTCTTCCCCCAGATGGAAATCCTGGTCCGTTTCCTCCTTTCATAAATACTGGTGCTCCGTATATGGCAACACTGTCCTTACCTGGGTTAACCATCGGTTTACCCATTTGGTTGTTTTCAACCTTGGTGGTGTTGAGAATGCAACAAGATGATGGAGCTTAGTGGAAAGGAGTCACCTTCACTAAGTGGGCCCGCATGCAAATTATGGCACAAAGTCTATTTTTAGACTATGTCTATTTTTAGACATATGGATCATGGTCTATGAGTTGCAGGATGCTGTTTATGGATGATTGGTCATGTTGGGAAAAATATATGGACTTCTATTTTTGGATCACAGCAGGAGTGATCAGAGTCTATTTTTAGACTGCTAGTCAAAAATAGAAAAGTCAAATATTATTGTCTCATAATAATATTTAGACTATAAACTTTATCTTATCCTCTTGGAGCACTTCAGATTGAGCTACAAATGTGGCACATGCAGCTGTCAGAAGGAAATACGCTTTTCTTGTGAGTCAGTTGAGCTATTGCATGCAGGACATCACTTATAACTCATGCATGTGAGTTCTATGGAGTTGGATGTGGAGTTGATGGAGTTGTGTTCAGTTTGACTTTGTTAAACTAGTTGTAATTAGTCTAACTGCAAATAGACTAGTGATGAGCGAAGTGAATTAATTGATTAAATTAATTCACTAATTATTAACTCATAATGAAACTGAAGAATACATCAGTTAACTTAGTGCATGTACAGTTCAGTGGAGACAGGTGTTAGAGGTTGAGATTGTTATCAGTTGTGACTATAGTTGTGCAGGAGATCTCGCACAATCAATGTATTGAGTATGACCACGAGGATTGTACAGTATATGCCCAGTGATATAGCCTGTGCTCACGTGATTTCCAGGGTGAGTGATTTTCACAGGGCATTGTGCAGTGGAGGCAGGCAAAGCAGCGAAGGAGATTCGAACCTGTGACTTGTTCAAATCTGAGCTAGTTTTGTGTGTAACAGGTGGAGATAGTACTGAGTACTTGTGAGGAGTATTGTACTATGTATTGCTACATGTTATCAATCATTATAATATACAGACAGTGTGGGGTTTTCAGTTGTATGCTTTCCCCAGGTTACATATTGTGTTAATGTGCGCATGCGATTGATGTTTCATTGTTTTTATGCTGCTAATTGATGATCAAGGTAGAGGAGGTTATGTATTATGCATGTATTCTGCAATAGTGTATAATCAGGATAATCTCTGTTGAATAAGTGTTTATTATTCAAAATTTATACATGGTATCAGAGATGTTGATCATCAAATCTACTGTTCAGAAAGTGTTTACATCTTATTTCTTCAGGCAGAGACTGTAATCGAGCCAGGTAGCCTCTGGATTCATCCTTCCTTTGGAAGGTGAGATATTTGGTAAAATCCCATACAACCAATCTCTGTATGAGAAATAATTTGTTCTCATGAATCTTAGATCAAAGGCGGTTGAGTTTGGAGCTGGTGGAATTCGAATTTGCAACAGTGTTTTCTTGGTGTCAACATTGCAATGTCTTTCAACGGATTGCGATTGGAGTATTCTCTTGAGGGTAGCTCGAACTATATTGCATGGAAGGACATGATGGAGGCAGTGTTAGATGATAATGGGCTGAAGGAGTTCATAGAGGCTGAGGTCCCAAAGCCTACTAATGCTGCCGAAGCTGAGGTTTGGCAAAATAAGACAAAAAAGTGTTGAAGGATTTGTTGGAGGGCGTGAAGGATCACATTGTGTCCAGCCTGCATGGAAAGGCTTCTCCATACTTGATGTGGAAAGCACTGGCAGATCTATTCGAAAGAAAGAATGATCAGAGGAAGCTGGCACTCAAAGCTAAACTCAGAAACATCAAATGTGAGAAGGGAGACAGTATGCCCAAGTATCTCACGAAGTTCACTCAGTGTAGGGATGAGCTGGGAAGTGCGGGAGTAACTGTCGATGATGAGGATTTGGTGAGCTTGGCTCTCCTTGGTCTTCTGAAGAGTTGGCATTCCTATCAGGACTCTGTCAATGGTTGGGACAAATTTCCAAGATGGGAGAGACTTTGGTCAGATCTTGTGCAGGAGGAGATCAGGCAGAATACCAGGGATGGATCTTCATCAAAGGGAACTGATGAAGAAAATTGCGCTTTGGCTACCAAAGCAAAGAATGGGAAGAGCAAGAAAGCTTCTCAGTCTGGTGCGAAAGGCAAGAAGTAGGACATGTCCAAGGTGAAGTGCTTTCACTATCACCAGCACAGACACTATGCCACTAATTGTTCACAGAAGAAGAAGAACAAGCAAGCTGCTGGATCTGTAGCAGGAGAGGCTCTAGCCTCGTAGTTTAAGCTCGATTTTTCATTGATCGCATGCTTGGTTTCAAATGTGATGGGATCGGTGTGGTTCTTGAACAGTGGTGCATCTTTTCACATGACAGGAGATCGAGATTTGTTTTCTGATCTGGAGGACAAAGATCTTGGAGTGCACATCGAGATGGGCGATGATGGTAGATAGAGTGCGACCGGTATCGGTACCATTTCCTTTGAGAGGGAGTCTGGTAAACCCTTCGTATTGAAGGAAGTGATGCATGTTCCAGGATTAAAGAAGAATCTTATCTCTATGGCGATGTTAGAAGACAATGGATATGATGTTGTTTTCAGCGAGGGAAAGGCTTTCTTGCGCAGTAAGACAACTGGAGAAACCCAAAAGATAGGGGTTCGAGTGAGAAACCTTTATCAGTTGCATGTAGATGGATGCGCATTAATGGCATGCAAGGTAGAAGGATTGGTGAGCCGGGATGATGGCGAGCTGTGGCACAGGAGATTGGGTCACCTTCACCATGGAGCCTTGAAGATACTGCAGCAAATCACTACAGGGCTTCCTAAAGGCACTCTTGCACAGTCAGATCAATGCAAGGGGTGTACTTTGGGAAAGTTTGTGAAAGCCACCTTTCATGAGAAGGATAGTCGCGCCATGACGATCCTTGAGAGAATTCACACAGATGTGTGTGGACCTTTCTCAGTAGCTTTGACAGTAAAACACAGGTATTATGTGATTTTTGTTGATGATTTCTCTCGTAAGTGCTGGATCTTCTTCATACAGAAGAAGAGCGAGACATACTCAAAGTTCAGTGAGTTCAAAGCACTGGTTGAGAAGGAGTCGGGGAAGAAGGGGAAGGCTCTTAGGAGCGATAATGGTGGTGAATACATCTCTGGCGAGTTCAAGGATTTCTGCAGTGCAGAAGGGATTTGAAGAGAGTTCATAGCTCCTCATAACCCATAACAAAATGGGGTTGCTGAGCGGAAGAACAGAACGATTGTGGGTGCTTCACAGGCAATGTTGCATGGTCAGGGCATACCCCTTCACTTGTGGGTGGAAGCATGCAATACAACAGTTTATGTGCAAAACCGTTGTCCTCATAGGATACTTGGCATGAGTACACCTGAGGAGGCTTATTCTGGTAAGAAGCCTGATCTTTCTCATTTGAGGATTTTTGGTGCTAATGTTTACATGCATGTGACGAAGGATGCGAGGAAGAAGTTGGAGCCGACCGCAGAGGTTGGGATATTTGTGGGGTACACTGATACGCCCCATAACTATCGTGTGTATTTGCCAGACAGTGGTAAGACTGTTGTGTGACAGGATATAAAATTTCAGGAGGAGAAATCCATGAAGTGTTCGCTTGAGAGGGAGCTACACTTGCATGTAGATGAGGAGCTATTAGTTCATAAGGATGAGCTTCAGGATGTGGATCAGCCACAGGATGAGGTTCATGGAGTGGAAGAGACCACTCATGCAGCGCCAACCATCAGAGGGTGAAAGCGCTTAAAAGAAGCTGAGTGACTGGCTCAAGATGCAGAGAAAGTTGTAGGACCACCTACAGCCCAATGCAGGCAGAGACAGTCACCTGATTGGTACACTGGATACATGTCTCTTGTGAGAAAATTTGTTGTGACCGAGCCATCCTCTTTCAAGGAAGCTATGGAGGATCCCGCATGGGTAGATGCCATGGTAGAAGAGTATGATTCGATTGTCAGAAACAGTGCATGGGAGATTGTTCCTAGACTAGAAGGGAAATCAATGGTGGGTTCGAGATGGATCTACAAAGTGATGCAGATGGGATGGCACATCCATTAGATGGAAGTGAAGACTACATTCCTTCTTGGAGGTTGGAGGAAGGAGGATACTACTTCAGCGGAGGTAGTGGATGCCACTGTTTATCGACAGTTGGTGGAGTCGCATGTGTGCAGGCTCAAGAGAGGCACATCGGGATATGGATCTTGGTACAGACAGGAGGATGCAGATTGGGCAGGGAGCTCAACGGACGACATCAGGTACCATGATATTAGAGATTGTGTGCAGCGGAGAATCATGTTACTTTCATACATTCCAACGGAGGATCAGGATGCTAATATATTGACGAAGGCGCTCACCAGGAGAAAATTCAAATACCACTGAGGCAGGATAGCGGTTGTTGATAATCCATATCTTGTTGAGAGGGAATGTTGAGAATGCAACAAGATGATGGAGCTTAGTGGAAAGGATTCGCCTTCACTAAGTGGGCCCGCAGGAAAATTATGGCGCAAAGTCTATTTTTAGACTATGTCTTTTAGACATATGGATCATGGTCTATGAGTTGCAGGATGCTGTTTATGGATGATTGGTCATGTTGGGAAAAATAGATGGACTTCTATTTTTGGATCAAAGCAGGAGTGATCAGAGTCTATTTTTAGACTGCTAGTCAAAAATAGAAAAGTCAAATATTATTGTCTCATAATAATATTTAGACTATAAACTTTATCTTATCCTCTTGGAGCACTTCAGATTGAGCTACAGATGTGGCACATGCAACTGTCAGAAGGAAATACGATTTTCTTATGAGTCAGTTGAGCTATTGCATGCATGACATCATTTAGAACTCATGCATGTGAGTTCTGTGGAGTTGGATGTGGAGTTGATGGAGTTGTGTTCAGTTTGACTTTGTTAAACTAGTTGTAATTAGTCTAACTGCAAATAGACTAGCGATGAGTGATGTGAATTAATTGATTAAATTAATTCACTAATTATTAACTCATAATGCAACTGAAGAATACATCAGTTAACTCAGTGCATGTACAGTTCAGTGGAGACAGGTGTTAGAGGTTGAGATTGCTATTAGTTGTGACTATAGTTGTGCATGAGATCTTGCACAATCAATGTATTGAGTATGCCCATGAGGATTGTACAGTATATGCCCAGTGATATAGCCTGTGCTCACGTGATTTCCAGGGTGACTGATTTTCACAGGGCATTGTGTAGTGGAGGTAGGCAAAGCAGCAGAGGAGATTTGAACTTGTGACTTGTTCGGATCTGAGCTAGTTTTTTGTGTAACAGGTGGTGATAGTACTGAGTACTTCTAAGGAGTATTGTACTATGTATTGTTACATGTTTTCAATCATTATAATATACAGATAGTGTGGGGTTTTCAGCTGTATGCTTTCCCCGGGTTACATATTGTGTTAATGTGCGCATGCGATTGATGTTTCGTTGTTTTTGATGCTGCTAAATTGATGATCAACGTAGAGGAGGTTATGTATTATGCATGTATTCCGCAATAGTGTATAATCAAGATAATCTCTGTTGAATAAGTGTTTCTTATTCAAAATCTCTACAGGTGGTCCCAAGTGTCATGACTCCTGTTCCACCTTCTCCTTCATTTGAATCACGACATGATGATTCCAAGGTTGATCCTGCACCTTCTTCCCCTTTTTCTTCACCTTCATCTCCTCCTTCGCCTAGTGAAAGTTTCACATCTAGTAACCAGGAGACTAAGAAGAAGAAGAAGAAGTCCGATAAATGCAAGGTCACCTATGCAGCTATTGCTCTGAGTACATATTAGGTCGGACCACCTTCTGCCCCTGCGCGGAAGGTTAAGTTTCCTTGTAAATTGTGCAAGGGTGACCATCTTCTTCATGATTATCCTGGTATTCCTAGGATCTTAGAAGCATGGTCTCATGATCTGGCTCATCCCTCATCATCCTCTGAAGCTCATGGCGATGCTACCCTATCAACTGGCAACGGTAATAAGAAAGGGAAGATTCGATTCCCCTGTAGGCTATGTGAAGGCAACCATCCCCTTCACCTTTGTCTGCTCATGGATAAAGCTTCCGCCGTTTTGGAAAGTCTTACAACTTCTTCACCCCAACCTCCCATTGGTTATCAGAGGCTCTCTTCAGACCCTCTCCCCTTCAACAAAGAGATTGACTTAGATTCTTCTCTTGTCTGTCCTCCTCCTTTCGATCTTGGCTATGCTTAGCCTATTCTAGACCAACCATTAGTCAAAGAGAGTGTCGACTTGGGTTCACCACCTGTTGATCACTTTGTTTAGGAAGAGCATCATGCTCATGTTCTTCTCATCTCGTCAGGTTCTCCAGAGTCTGAAAATGACCCTCCTATCCCCGTTGATCAAGAGAGTCCTTCTTTGGTTCCTATAGAGCACGGGGGCAATCATATGATACCCCCACCAAGTAGTTCGGTCGTTTCGTTCGACTAGAGTCATTTGACTACTTTCCACCTTCCATCCTATGTGCCTTTCCCGATTACACTACATGCCTATAATAAGGCAGTACCTGGCACTGTCTTGGATGAGGGTGCGTATGTCAGTCTTATGCCTTCCACTACTTGGCAAGCTTTGGGCTCCCCATAGCTTGTGCCGATCATGCAGAATATGTTGGCGTTCGACGGAGGAACCTGTCAACCTTTAGGGATCCTCCAAAAGTTTCCTATTACTTTGGGGGGAAAAATCGTCTATATAAACATCATGGTCGTACAAGGTGTTTTAGATTTCTATCTTCTCCTTGGTCGTGACTATGTTTATGCCATGGGAGCTCTTGTTTCTTCACATTTCCATGTGGTTTTTTTTCCGCACGATGGAAGAATGGTGACTATTGATTAATTATCATTCTTTAGTCCCCCGGTGCCTCCTGCGCAGCCATCGTCCCCTATCAGTTCTTGCTCGCAAGCCGTACCTTCCTTGCAACAGGTCAATTATGTGGATACCCATTCTGTCTCCACCTTTACTGATGATCATGCAGATGGTCTCGTACATCATGTACTGGGGGCATTGGAACCCAATCTATAATTGGTGAATCATGACATGTATTCCTCCCAGAGTGCGTTTCTTCCATCTCATGAAGACCTCTTAGGAGCCACGTTCTCGTATGGCCCATGAACAGGAGTTCCGAGGATGGTTCATTTCCTATGTCAACCTCGTTAAAAAATGAAACAAGGAGTCCCGAGGATAGTTTGTCCCTATGTCAACCTCGTTAAAAAATGAAACAATGGGTGTGGAGCATAGTTTGTCCCTATGTCAAGCTCGTTAAAAACTGAAATAAGGAGTGTTGAGGAAATTTCATGATCTTGTCTCAACCTCATTAAAAAATGAAACAAGGGTTATGAGGATAGTTCTTTTACTGTGTCAACCTCATTAAAAAATGAAACAACTCCCTTTTCCAAATCGAGTCTTTGATTACGATCTCGTAAAATCTAAGTCGAGTCTTTCCAAGATCTCGAAAGTGAACCTTCATTCCATCCACCTCGTTGAATGTAATGAAGCTTGGAGGGCATGCACCTCAATTTCCGTCATTATGCTGGGGGCATGCGAACTTATAACAAGCATAGCTTTTTCTTTCAAGCTTGTGTAAACATGAAACCGAATCCAAGCAGAGTTCTCCATGGTTCAAGCTTGTGTAAAAATGAATCCATACCTGATTTACACCTCGTGATTGCCATTTTTATCTACTGATTCTACTAAATGAGGCTTGGTTGATTCGTTCCATCATCGCCATTTCTTTAGCCAATCATATGCTTTCACTTGGTTGTTTTGCCTCTCCTGAGGGACTGCAACGATGAGTGGTTTTATTAGCCAGCCTCTTGACCATCAAATGTTTTGAGTAGTTCCACCATTGCCAGAACCGGTTGCTACACTTTATATCACTCGTTCCTCTAGGACGAGTCACCTTTAAGCTCTTTTCTGACTCATAAAATATGAAAAGATTGCCGAGTCTTTCCTTTTTGACTCGTTAAACAGAATTAAATAGGTGGTCCACTTTCAGCGCTTTTTCTGATCGTATAAATGTGAAAAGATCACCGGACCTTTGTTGTTTTAGGTTCGAGATTGGTTACGAGACGACGTGTCTTCGATCGCTTTTCTACTCTTTCAGGTCGAGGTCACTAATGAAAAAAAGTACTCCTTAATTGTAATGGTCAAGCGGTTCTCTCAAGTATTGTTTTATAGTTTTTCAAGCTCGAGAGACACAAATCTACAGGAAAGGACACGCCTGGAGTTTTCTTTTCCGTGTCTTTTTCAAACTCTCTAAACATGAAAAAGACTCTGAGTTTTACCGATGTCAGACTCGTTAAACCCTGATGACATTGGACTCGTCACCATGATGGGACTCAAGCTTCTCCTCCATAGGGCTCGTTAAACTATTACTAGGTTGGATTCGACCGAAGGTCAAACTTATATTACAAGCATATGCTGTCCCCTTCAAGCTTGTTTTCAAAAATAATTGGGGTACTCACCAACAATGGTAGGGGAAAATTTGGAAGTTGTCACTCATTACCTGCGGCAGCTAGTCACTCTTGAACATTGACACTTTTGCTTCTTGTCAGGTTGGGATATCTATACATCGTCTTTTGGCCTTCTGGGGTTTTGGGTTGCCTTTTAGCCTCATTCCATCTGGTCTATGTTGTCTCCATTAAGCCTCTGATCCCTTGGTACCTGAATGTTTCCACCCTCCGGAGTCGTGTCGCCGACATGTTCAAGAGTATAATCCTTCTGCAGTTCACATCCTTACCTCCTCCTCCAATACTCTGTTTCACCATCTACCACTTGTTCCCTTGTAGGTTTTAACCCCGTACAGAAATTACCTGCATACGAATTCTAAATCACAAGAAAATAAAAATGCGAGAGCATAACACATAAAACACATATACACAAAGATTTCCCACTGGATCTCAAGACCGAGACTACCAACTTGATTTTTCATTATGTTCCTTTCAATGTTACAATACATATTTATACATGTCGAAGCATCCAATACCATGGACTGAAAACCATCGCGTCCAAAACTGTGGAACGAAAACCATAGGTAGGTTCGCCCAACCTAATATAGGGTCCAAAAAAAAAATTTCTCGGGGCGCTGCCCCGAACCCCGTAGAGGGGGGCTACCCGCCCCCCTCAAACCCCCCGCTGCGCAATCGGCACGGCGAAGGGGGGGCTCCACCCCCCGGTTCACTACGTAGGTTAGTGGTGGAAAGAATATAACACAACCCAACAATCTCCCACATGTTGTTTTCTTTCCACAGGGGGCCACAAGAGAGCTTAGTCATTTTTCCAGCCCTGAAACGCCCATTGTTTCTCTACA
>APFE030332423.1:15982-27534 GCA_000404065.3 Pinus taeda
CCCCCCTCTAACCCCCCGGTTCACTACGTCGG
The DNA here is from genome assembly GCA_000404065.3 of Pinus taeda. Lineage (NCBI taxonomy): Eukaryota > Viridiplantae > Streptophyta > Pinopsida > Pinales > Pinaceae > Pinus > Pinus taeda. The sequence continues at coordinate 16,015 of APFE030332423.1, forward strand.
TTAGTCATGGAAAGAATATAACACAACCCAACATCCCTATCTCATGTCATTGATGGGAAAAACATTATGGCCCTCCTGTGACGGATCGTCTCTTGTTGACATCAGCTCATTATCTAGGAGACTGATCTAGAGATCCCCTTTGGTACCTTCGAGCTTGCATGCCTCAATGGCAAGTTCTTCGTGCCTAATGGTTGACTTTCATCATTGGTCGTCGATTGGGTGATTCCACTAGTGTTTAACTCCAACTCATTCTTCACACTTCATGCATTGTACTGGATAGTACCTTGAGAACCATTAGTATTATGGGTGGTTTCTATAGCGCTTGTTAATAGTTTTCATCATTGACCGGTAATCAAGCGAATTTCTATCACGCTTGACTTTAGCACATCTGTTCGCATGTTAGAATTTGTACCATCATTGGTTGGGTTTTAAGACCCCAAAATCAGATTACACGTGTTCGAGTTGCGTGGATTGGTTCGTGATTACATGACTCATTGATGGACGACTGTGACCATACCTGAGTCTTCATGGATGGCTGCAACCATACCTTTATCATTATCATGGTCTTACTAGCTGGATGTCTATGTCCATACCACAGACCTAGTTCGTATGTCTTTTGGATGGCTGCGCCCATGCCTAGACTACATGTATTTCACTATCAGAGATATCAGTTGTACTTGCACTTGTAGGTTCTTCCAAATGGTGTTCCAGCTCAGACAGTTTCATAAAGCATTTCACCCCTCCCACTCTCTCGGGCTTCATACTTTAGGGGGCATCTGTTACACAGTAATTTGTCACTGCCTTCACCCTAGTCCTTCTACTGTGTCAAGTGTCCAGTAAAACATGCTCATACTGAAAAAATGCTCTTTTATGTTGCCAATTGACCCACTTTTCCTAAGTTTTCTACATGCTCACGATAATTCATTAAATATACCCAACGGACAGCAGTCATAAACAGTCCAGTTGCACCTCCGTCCTAGGAGTACATCTGATTCCCGCGACGATCGGATTTCATGCTCTGGTGCGAGGCTATTTTCTATCTTTAGCGACGGTTTGATTGATTACATTGCCTACTAGTGATGTCAGCGCTAAAGCTTAGTTATAAACTTGCGACGATCGAGATTGGACCAATTCGTTCCAATAGTCGACCTTCTGGATGTCTCTGGACCTGGTTGTTGGGTCAGTTTGGGTCACCCTCCTCCCTCTGGCATGGTAGTTCCGTCTTTTGTGCTGCTTTCCCGAAGGATAAGCTCCCTCTCCCCCATTTCATGGAGACTCCTCCTATAAAACCACTCACCGTTGCTATCATCTACTAGTTCTTTTGGTTGTACAGTGCTGCTGCTACTTTTGAGTTTGATAGATAGTTGGTGTGAGTGTGACAAGTGTGGGTTTTCTTTGTAGTTTGCAAGAAGGTGTGGAGTGCCCTTAACCTTGTGTAAAGTTTGTGAATGAGAGAGAGAGAGAGATAGATATATTGCTATTTGGGAGACCCATCTTTGAGAGTGAATGCTTGAACAAACACACTGATTGGACCCTTTGAGAAGGCTTGTGACGTCAAGACTTGGTTGTAAGCTTTACTCTTGATTCATTATTAATACAATGAATGATGAGTTCCTATGTCTTTTATGTAAATTACTTGATAGCTCATGATCAATTATCATTCTTTAGTCCCCCGGTGCCTCCTGTGCAGCCGTCGTCCCCTATCGGTTCTTGCTTGCGAGCCGTACCTTCCTTGCCACAGGTCAATTATGTGGCTACCTGTTCTATCTCCACCTCTGCTGATGATCATGCAGATGGTCTCGTACATCATGTACTGTGAGCATTGGAACCTGATCTGTCATCGGTGCATCATGACATGTTTTCCTCCTAGAGTGCATTTCTTCCATCCTGCGAAGACCTCTTGGGAGCCATGTTCTCGTATGGCCCATGAATAGGAGTTCCGAGGATGGTTCATTTCCTGTGTCAACCTCGTTAAAAAATGAAACAAGGAGTCTTGAGGATAGTTTGTCCCTATGTCAACCTTGTTAAAAAATGAAACAAGGGGTGTGGAGCATAGTTTGTCTCTATGTCAAGCTAATTAAAAAATGAAATAAGGAGTGTTGAGGAAAGTTCTTGATCTTGTGTCAACCTCGTTAACAAATGAAACAAGGGTTATGAGGATAGTTCTTTTACTGTGTCAACCTCATTAAAAAATGAAACAACTCCCGTTTCCAAATCGAGTCTTTAATTAAGATCTCGTAAAATCCAAGTCGAGTCTTTCCAAGATCTCGAAAGTGAACCTTCATTCCATCCACCTCGTTGAATGCAATGAAGCTTAGGGGGCATGCACCTCGATTTGCGTCATTATGCTAGGGGCATACGAACTTATAACAAGCACAGTTTTTCGTTTCAAGCTTGTGTAAACATGAAACTGAATCCAAGCAGATTTCTCCATGGTTCAAGCTTGTGTAAAAGTGAACCCATACCCAATTTACACTTTGTGATTGCCGTTTTTATCCACTGATTCTACTAAATGAGCTTTGGTTGTTTCAATTCTCCTAAGTGACCGTAGCGATGAGTGGTTTTATTAGCGAGCCTCTTAACCCTCAAATGTTTTGAGCAGTTCCACCATTGCCGGAACCAGTTGCTACCCTTTATACCACATTTTCCTCTAGGACGAGTCAACTTTAAGCTATTTTCTGAGTCGTAAAATATGAAAATATTTTTGAGTTTTTCATTTTTGACTCGTTAAATGGAATTAAAAAGGTGGTCCATTTTCAGCTCTTTTTCCGACCGTATAAATGTGAAAAGATCGGTGGACCTTTGTCGTTTCAGGTTCGAGATTGGTTACGAGATGACGTGTCTTCGATCACTTTTCTACTCTTTCGGGTCGAGGTCACTAATGACGAAAAGTACTTCTTGATCGTAATGGTCAAGCGGTTATCTCAAGTGTTGTTTTATACTTTTTCGGGCTCAAGAGACAGAAATCTATGAAAAAGGACACCCCTGGAGTTTTCTTTTCTGTGTCTTTTTCAAACTCTCTAAACATGAAAAAGACTCTGAGTTTTACCGATGTCAGACTCATTAAACCCTAACGACATTGAACTCATCACTATGACGGGACTTGAGCTTCACCTCCCTAGGGCTCATTAAACTATTACTAGGTTGGATTCGACTGAAGGTCGAACTTATATTACAAGGATATGCTATCCCCTTCAAGCTTGTTTTCAAAAATAATTGGGGTACTCGCCAGCAATGGTGGGGGAAAATTTGGAAGTTGTTATTTATTACCTACGGCAGCTAGTCACTCTTGAAAATTGACACTTTTGCTTCTTATCAGGTTGGGATATCGATACATCGTCTTTTGGCCTTCTGGGGTTTTGGGTCGCCATTTAGCCTCATTCCATCTGATCTATGTTGTCTCCATTAAGCCTCTGATCCCTTGGTACCTAAATGCTACCACCCTCTGGAGTCATGTTGCCGACATGTTCAAGAGTATAATCCTTCTGCAGTTCACATCCTTACCTCCTCCTCTGATACTTTGTTTCACCATCTACCACTTGTTCCCTATCTCATGTCATTGATGGGGGAAACATTATGGCCCTCCTGCGACGGATCGTCTCTTGTCGACATCAGCTCATTATCCAGGAGACTGATCTAGAGATCCCCTTTGGTACCTTAGAGCTTGCATGCCCCAATGGAAAGTTCTTCACGCCTGACGGTCGACTTTCATCATTGGTCGTCAATTGGGTGATTCCATGAGTGTTCCACTCGAGCTCATTATTCACACTTCGTGGATTGTACTGGATAATACCTTGAGAACCATTGGCATTATTGGTGGTTTCTCTCGCGCTTGTTAATAGTTTTCATCATTGACTAGTAATCAAGCGACTTTCTATCATGCTCGACTTCATCACATCTGTTTGCATGTTAAAATTTGTACTATCATCGGTTGGGTTTCAAGACCCTGAAGTTTGGGCTGCGTGGATTGGTTCGTGATTACATGACTCATTGATGGATGGCTGTGACCATACCTGAGTCTTCATGGACGGTTGCAACCATACCTTTATCATTATCATGGTCTTACTAGCTGGATAGCTGCGTTCATACCATAGACCTAGTTCGTATGTCTTTAAGGTTGGTTACGCCCATGCCTAGACTACATGTATTTCAGTATCAGAGATATCAGTTGTACTTGTGCCTACAGGTTCTTCCAGATGGTGTTCCAGCTCAGACAGTTTCATAAAGCATTTCACCCCTCCCACTCTCTCGGGCTTCATACTTTAGGGGGCATCTGTTACACAGTAATTTGTCACTGCCTTCACCCCAGTCCTTCTACTGTGTCAAGTGTCCAGTAAAACATGCTCATACTAAAAAAATTCTCTTTTATGCTTCCAATTGACCCACTTTTCCTAAGTTTTCTGCATCATCGCGATAATTCATTAAATATACGCAACGGACAGCGGTCATAAATAGTCCAGTCATGCCTCCATCGCAGGACTACATCTGATTCCCATGACGGTCAGATTTCATGCTCTAGCACGAGGCTATTTGATATCTTTAGTGACGGTTTGATTGATTACATTTCCTACTAGTGATGTCAGTGCTAAATCTTAGTTATATTCTCATGACGATCTAGATTGGGTGAATTTGTTCCAACCGTCGGCCTTCTGGATGTCTCTAGACCTAGTTGTTGGGTCAGTTTGGGTCACCCTCCTCCCTCTGGCATGGTAGTTCCGTCTTTTGTGCTGCTTTCCCTAAGGATAAGCTCCCTCTCCCCCATTTCATGGAGACTCCTTCTCCCATAAAACCACTCACCATTGCTATCATCTGCTAGTTCTTTTGGTTGTACAATGTTGATGCTGCTTTTGAGTTTGATAGATAGTTGGTGTGAATGTGACAAGTGTGGGTTTGCTTTGTAGTTTGGAAAAAGGTGTGGAGTTCCCTTAACCTTGTGTAAAGTTTGTGAATGAGAGAGAGAGAGAGAGATATATTGCTATTTGGGAGACCCATCTTTGAGAGTAAATTCTTGAAGAAACACACTGGTTGGACCCTCTAAGAAGGCTTGTGATGTCAAGACTTGGTTGTAAGCTTTACTCTTGATTCATTATTAATACAATGAATGATGATTTCCTATGTCTTGTATGTAATTTACTTGATAACTCATGACTTCTTGACTTTATGAGTAAATAGATTATTGTTGTTTCTCGGTTACGTGCTCTGTCATTTCCCTGTGGTGTTTTAGGTTGATTGCTCATTAAGGAGAAGGAAACGGAAGCTGGAGCAGCGCAACGGAACTTCATCAACCACCGATTTTAGGTAGGCCTCCAACAATGACTATTTAAGGGAATTAATTGTTCTTTTTTCCTTGCTGTGACTAGACCCACTCTAGGGCTAGAGGGGTTGCCTCTGTCTGCAGAGGGAACACTTTCCTGCATCACAAGTTGGTGACTCCATTGGGGAGTCCTTTGTATGTTTATTCTCTTGTTTTCTCTTGTTTTGATTTTGATTTGGTGTCTCTTGGATTTTTGGGATTAACTATCAGTCTTTTGGGTTACCTGGGTTGATATGGGAAATCCTTCTATTGTTTGAAAGATTGATTGGTTTTTGTTTGGGAGTTTCTTGGTCATCTGTCATTGTTTTTAATATCGTCGCTAAAGATAGCCTAATAGTCGCGATGATGTCGCCGATGTTATAGCTTTGTACCAGTGACGATTTGCTTTCATCTCGGGTTGCTAGTTTAATTCCTGCAACAACTCTTGAAATTGGACCGTCGCTGGTTGGCGATGGTCTCTAGTTATTAGTGTAATACTAGCGACTCATCCCTAGTTGTCAGTGTAACACTTGCCACGGTCTCTAGTTGTCAGTGTAACACTTGCGATGGTCTCTAGTTGTCAGTGTAACACTAGCGACTAGTCTCTAGTTGTCAGTGTAACACCCGCCACGATTCCTGTAAAGTTGTTTTTACAACTTTAGCTCCTGAATTCATAAATCTTTTTTATCCCTTGTTGTTTCTTGTCTCTCATTAGCTTGTTTTAATTGCTTTTGGTTAGGGTACTGTCTCTTTGATTTCATTGAGTGAGTCTTTTGTTTTTAGACCATGTGACTTGGCCCTTTAAAAGTTTTGTTGAGAAACCATTTGCTTGGGTTACTTTTTTGTTCAAGGTTCATCGACAACCATCTTGTGATTTGCTTGAGGCTTTTTCGCTACTTGTTTTCTTGCTGGTTGATTTTTAGTGTCGATTATTGAACCAATTCTTTTATGTTGATTCAATTCCTTCACTACCAAGCATAGATCACAATTGTTTGGATCGATCAGTTCACACTTTCTTGTTTGTCTCTTTAAAATCAAAACAAAAAAAAATTAAGGGATTGCATTCATTTGATATACGAAAGTGAAAGTATATGTGCATTTCAAATTTTTGTGTTTGAAAAATTGAAGAGAGAACTCTAAATCTTTCATTAGTAGTATCGATGCATCATGAGATTAGTGTATTGATGCATTGTGTTTCTTAGTGTTTGCATTCACTTGTCTTGGTTTTCTTGGTTTGGGAATGATCTCTCTACCCTCTTGTAGGTAGGTGTTCGTTGAAGTGAAAGATGTTTTACTCATTCTAGTTGCATCCTAGGTTTTTGATATACATATGGTAAGGCCTGGAAACTGAAACATAATTCAAGATCAACTCTAAAATGAACTGAATGAACTTAACAATGCATTGGAACATAACGCACACTATTTAGAGGTCTAGGATAGAGACGTGCTCCGGCGTCATTAAACCTAGTCACTATCGCTTTCACTCAAGGTTGGGTGATTCCTCCTTCTGTGACTCAATAGCAGTCTAGTATGGAATTGTGCTCCCAGTACCGTCGAGTATATGTTGGGAGACCCCACTAGGTTATCATCCTATATCCTTAGGAAGCCATGCCTGCCGCCTTGCAAACCATAATACACCGAACACATCATTCGGGAAGATTGACTGCCGTACGAAAAGTCCTTGGTTTTCATATGATTGCCAAGGTGTATATGCAGTTTTACGAGTTGTTTGGTAAACCTTTTGCCTCGTTCTCCAAATTAGTCACTTTCGTTCCTTTTCGACTCCTTAAAAGAAGAGGTCCATCTGAGCACTTGTCCTTTTAGGCTCATTAAACCGCGAAAGAGAGAGAGTCACCTTTCCGTCCTTTTATCGACACTTGAAACATGAAAAGGTCAAGTTTTGTTCCTGTGTCATAAAATTTACTACCCACGAAATATTCCTGGTAACAGTTCAAGTTCTTAGTTGTGATAATAGTGTTTCTCAGGCTCATTCCCAATGGAAATAGTCCCTGAGTCCACTAGTCAAGGTCTTCCCCCAGATGGAAATCCTGGTCTGTTTCCTCCTTTGGGAAATACCGGTGCTCCGTATATGGCAACACTGTCCTTGCCTGGGTTAACCATTGGTTTACCCATTTGGTTGTTTTCAACCTCGGTGGTACCGAGCATCATGTCTCTTTTTCCACCTTCCCCTTCATTTGAATCATGACACGATGATTCCAATGTTGATCCTGCACCTTCTTCCCCTTTTTCTTCACCTTCATCTCCTCTTTCGCCTGGTGAAAGTTTCACATCTAGTAACCAAGAGACTAAGAAGAAGAAGAAGAAGATGAAGAAGAAGAAGAAGTTTGATAAATGCGAGGCCACCTATGCAACTATTGCTCTGAGTACATATTAGGTCGGACCACCTTTTGCTCCTTCGCGGAAGGTTATGTTTCCTTGTAAATTGTGCAAGGGTGACCATCTTCTTCATGATTGTCCTGGTATTCCTAGGATCTTAGAAGCATGGTCTCACGATCTAGCTCGTCCCTCGTCATCCTCTGAAGCTCATGGCGATGCTGCCCTATCAACTAGCAATGGTAAGAAGAAAGGGAAGATTCAATTCCCCTGTAGGCTATGTGAAGGAAACCATCTGATTCACCTTTGTCCGCTCATGGACAAAGCTTCCGCCGTTTTGGAAATTCTTACAGCTTCTTCACCCCAACTTCCCGTTGGTTATCAAAGGCTCTCTTTAGGCCCTCTCCCCATCAACAAAGAGATTGACTTAGATTCTTCTCTTATCTGTCCTCCTCCTTCCGAGCCTGGCTGTGCTTAGCCTATTCTGGACCAACCATTAGTCAGAGAGAGTATCGACTTGGGTTCACCACCTGTTGATCACTCTATTTCGGAAGAGCATCATGCTCATGTTCTTCTCGTCTCATCAGGTTCTGCAGAGTGTGAAAACATCCCTCCTATCCCCGCTGATAAAGAGATTCCTTCTTCAGTTCCTGTAGAGCAAGGGGGAAATCATATGATACCCCCACCAAGTATTTCGGTCGTTTCGTTCGACTGAAGTCATTTGACTACTTTCTGCCTTCCATCCTATGTGCCTTTCTAGATTACAGTACATGCCTATAATAAGGAAGTACCTAGCACTGTCTTGGATGAGGGTGCGTCTATCAGTCTTATGCCTTCCACTATTTGGAAAGCTTTGGGATCCCCACAGCTTGTGCCGGTCACACAGAATCTGTTGGCATTCGACGGAGGAACCTGTCAACCTTTAGGGATCCTCCCAAAGTTTCTTGTTACTTTGGGGGGAAAAACCATCTATATAGACATCATGGTCATCCAAGGTGTTTTATATTTCCATCTTCTCCTTGGCCGTGACTATGTTTATGCCATGGGAGCTCTTGTTTCTTCACTTTTCCATGTGGTTTGTTTTCCGCACGATGGAAGAATGGTGACTATTGATCAATTATCATTCTTTAGTCCCCTAGTGCCTCCTGCGCAGTCGTCGTCCCCTATCGGTTCTTGCTCGCAAGCCGTACCTTCCTTGCCGCAGGTAAATTATGTGGCTACCCGTTCCGTCTCCACCTCTTCTGATGATCATGCAGATGGTCTCCTACATCATGTACTGGGGGCATTGGAACCCAATCTGTCATTGGTGCATCATGACATGTATTCCTCCTAGAGTGCGTTTCTTCCATCCTCCGAAGACGTCTTGGGAGCCATGTTCTCGTATGGCCCATGAACAGGAGTTCCGAGGATGGTTCATTTCCTATGTCAACCTTGTTAAAAAATGAAACAAGGAGTCCCGAGGATAGTTTATCCCCCTATCAACCTCATTAAAAAATGAAACAAGGGGTGTGGAGCATAGTTTGTCCCTATGTCAAGCTCATTAAAAAATGAAATAAGGGGTGTTGAGGAAAGTTCTTGATCTTGTGTCAACCTTGTTAACAAATGAAACAAGGGTTATGAGGATAGTTCTTTTACTATATTGACCTCATTAAAAAAAGAAACAACTCCCTTTTCCAAATCGAGTCTTTGATTAAGATCTCGTAAAATCCAAGTCGAGTCTTTCCAAGATCTCAAAAGCGAACCTTCATTCCATCCACCTCATTGAATGTAAAGAAGCTTGGGGGGCATGCACCTTGATTTGCGTCATTATGTTGGGGGCATGCGAACTTATAACAAGCATAGTTTTTTGTTTCAAGCTTGTGTAAACATGAAACCAAATCCAAGCAGAGTTCTCCATGGTTCAAGATTGTGTAAAAATGAACCAATACCTAATTTACACCTCGTGATTGTCGTTTTTATCCGTTGATTCTACTAAATGATTCTTGGTTGTTTCATTCCATCATCGCTATTTATTTGGCCGATCATATGCTTTCACTTGGTTGTTTTTCCTCTCTTGAGGGACCACAGTGATGAGTGGTTTTATTAGCCAGCCTCTTGACCATAAAATGTTTTGAGCAGTTCCACCATTTCCGGAACCAGTTGCTACCCTTTATACCACTCGTTCCTCTAGGACGAGTCACCTTTAAGCTCTTTTCTGACTTGTAAAATATGAAAAGATTGTCGATTTTTTCCTTTTTGACTCGTTAAACGGAATTAAAAAGGTAGTCCACTTTTAGTTCTTTTTCTGACCGTATAAATGTGAAAAGATCATCGGACCTTTGTCATTTTAGGTTCGAGATTGGTTACGAGAAGACGTGTCTTTGATCTCTTTTCTACTCTTTCTGGTCGAGGTCACTAATGACGAAAAGTACTCCTTGGTCATAATGGTTAAGCGGTTCTCTCAAGTATTGTTTTATACTTTTTCAGGCTCGAGAGATAGAAATCTATGAAAAAGGACACCCCTGGAGTTTTCTTTTCCGTGTCTTTTTCAACCTCTCTAAACATGAAAAAGACTCTGAGTTTTACCAATGTTGGATTCGTTAAACCCTGATGACATTGGACTCGTCACCATGACGAGACTTGAGCTTCTCCTCCCTAGGGCTCGTTAAACTATTACTAGGTTGGATTCAACCGAAGGTCAAACTTATATTACAAGCATATGCTATACCCTTCAAGCTTGTTTTCAAAAATAATTGGGGTACTCGCTAGCAATGGTGATGGAAAATTTGGAAGTTGTCATTAATTACCTGTGGCAGCTAGTCACTCTTGAACATCAACACTTTTGCTTCTTATCGACTTGGGATATCCATACATCTTCTTTTGGCCTTCTGAGGTTTTGGGTTTCCATTTAGAATCATTCCATTTGATCTACATTGTCTCCATTAAACCTCTGATCCCTTGGTACCTGAATGCTACCACCATCCGAAGTCGTGTCGCCAACATGTTCAAGAGTATAATCCTTCTACAGTTCACATCCTTACCTCCTCCTCTGATGCTCTGTTTCACCATCTACCACTTGTTCCCTATCTCATGTCATTGATGGGGGAAACATTATGGCCCTCCTGTGACAGATCATCTCTTGTCGACATCAGCTCATTATCCAGGAGACTGATCTAGAGATCCCCTTTGGGACCTTGGAGCTTGGATGCCTCAATGGCAAGTTCTTCACACCTGACAGTCAACTTTCATCATTGGTCATCGATTGGGTGATTCAATGAGTGTTCGACCCCAGCTCATTCTTCACACTTCATGGATTGTATTGGATAGTACCTTGAGAACCATTGGCATTATTGGTGGTTTATCTCATGCTTGTTAACGGTTTTCATCATTGACCGGTAATCAAGATAATTTCTATCATGCTCGACTTCAGCACATATGTTCGCATGTTAGAATTTGTACTATCATCGATTGGGTTTCAAGACCTCAAACTCAAATTACACATGTTCGGGCTGCATGGATTGGTTCGTGATTACATGACTCATTGATGGATGGTTGCGACCATACCTTTATCATTATCATGGTCTTACTAGCTGGATGGTTGTTTCCATACCATAGACCTAGTTCATATGTCTTTTAGATGGTTGCGCCCATGCCTAGACTACACGTATTTCACTATCAGAGATATTAGTTGTACTTGCACCTACAAGTTCTTCCAGATGGTGTTCTAGCTCAGACAGTTTCATAAAGCATTTCACCCCTCCCACTCTCTCAGGCTTCATACTTTAGGGGGCATATGTTACATAGTAATTTGTCACTGCCTTCACCCCAGTCCTTCTACTGTGTCAAGTGTCCAATAAAACATGCTCATACTGAACAAATGCTCTTTTATGTTGCCAATTGACCCACTTTTCCTA
>APFE030332433.1:0-13269 GCA_000404065.3 Pinus taeda
TTTGGCTTCATCTAGATAGGAAGAAAGGCGAATGGGATGATTCCCTTCACATAACCTAGAGGGAAACTTAACTTTACCCTTTTTTCCATTAAATTTACTACCGTTAGTTGATGGTGTGTCACCAGTATGATCTCTAGAAGTTGATGACATAGGATGATGTGAAGGAGAAGACCGTTCTTCTAAGATATGAGGAATACTAGAACAATTTCGAAGAAGATGGTCTCCAACACAAATTTTGCAAGGATATCAAACTTTGTGACACTTATCAGATGGTTTCTCATCAGAAGTTGCATTCGAAGCAATGGTTATTTGGTTTCCCCCCTCCTAAATTTTCTTCTTCTTCTTCTTCCCTTTCTTCTTCTTCTTAGTCACCTGGTTGCTAGTGTCAATACTTTCACCAGGAGAAGAGGAAGAAGGGGAGGAAGAAACAACCGAGGAAGAAGGAAAAGGGTCAACTTTAGGATCAACTGGAGGTTGGTTTTGTCCAGTTGGAGGAGTACTCGATTGCAGAGAAATCATGACATTTTGAACCAAGGAGGTTGCAAAAAAACATACTAGTAGGCCAACGACAAATCCCAGAGGGACAATGTAGCCATATAAGGAGCACCAATATTTCTGAAAGGATTAAAAGGACTAGGATTCCCATTAAAAGGGATTCCTTGATCGATGGACTCGGTAGTTGTTTCCATATGTATCAACCTAAGATCAAGTATGGAGTGGCATGGAGGATGTTAATCCATGGTCAATTAATTTTATTTTAATCAAAATAAAAAAACAAAACAAAATAGGGATAATCTAGGCAAAAGGATTACCAAGTAACTGTGAACTGCAAAATACCTCCTAGTGAACCAAGAAGTACAGACAGGAAATCTCCTCGAATGATGTGTTTAGTGTATCACAGTGTACAAGGAAACCGACTTGGTTAAGTAAAGATGGATAGCAACCTCATGTAGTCCTCTGATATATACCCAAAAGTACGGGGAGGCCCAATTTGTGATAGCATTGTCTAATACAAAACCATATAGTGAGAGCATTCCTTTATACGTTACGTACTGTAACACTGCCCTATATACCCGAATGTACATGGATGAGCTAAGATATACTTATGTACGTGGAATGAGGTATCACACTTAGAATGTATTGCAGACAAGTTAGCAGTAGTTGCTATGTTTTATGACGTTCAAACACGTCTCTAGTCTAGAACCTATAAATGTTATGCGTTAAGTTAGAATGCTCCATTAGGTTAATTGATATAACTTTTAAGTTGATCTTCTTAAGAATTTTCCTTTCAAGGGTCGCCACGTGATGTATGTTTGCAATTCCCATAATGCAACTACCATGAGAAACATTCTTTCATTCAATTATCAATGAAAACCATAGCTAGTAAGGGATAGAGCAATCATATCTTTGACAAAGAGCAAAGAGCACACCTAATGGAATTTTCCTAGGTATTCCTATCAAGAATTTGAAAATAAAATATGAGAAATGCAAGTTTTTATTTTCAGTTCCTTTAGTGTTTAGATGAACAAAAAGGAACTAGATGCACATACAATTAATCAATCTTTTTGCAAGAATGAAGACTTTATGATAGTTCCTTTTTGAAATAAATGAAGACTTTTATGACACTTTCCTTTTAGCAAAGATTAATCAACTATAATCTAACTTTGAAAATGAGTTGATAGTGGTAAAGAAATAATTTAAGAAACACTAAACAATCAAGGCCAAAGTAGGGCTAGGAAAGGAAACACAAATTTATTTCATAAGTGCAACAATCACTAACCTTTTAGGAAACAAAAAAAGAAGGAAATTTGGGAAAAATCAAATCAAGGGTGGGATTTTTTACCTAAGGAGGATCAGTACAGCCCTGGATAGGAGAAAATGCACTTCATATCATTGTCCTCAAGCCAAGCATGTTCTACAACACTTTGCGTCCTGACCAAGCCTTCGTTGGTGCTAGAGAGACCATTCTAGGGGCTTTCAAGCACAATTCTAACCAAAAAACACTTCAAAAAGGATGAAAAAGGATCAATGGAAGAAAGTAAAGTCCACTAGGGTGTACTAGGATGAAGGTAAGCTACCCGGAATGATGATCATTCCCTAGCTGAGTCACCAATTTATTATGTGGAATTTCGCATCTATGGATAAATACAATTTGCCTACATGGGTAGGTACACCTAGAACAACAGATTTAAAGTGTTTATCCTTTTTCTATAGAAGATAAATAACAAAAGGGACCTACTTGTTATATTTGGCTTTCCTTTTGTCTCCTTTGTATGGTTCCCATCTCTCGTTCTTGAACTTAATCCACTTGACAAGTACCTGCAATCATAAACAAAGGACAAAAACCAATTAAAGCAAGAGATCTATCTACTATAAGAAAATGGAATCGAAAGCGTTTACACATATAATCATCATACATAAAGTCAAGAATATGGGTTAAGGTGTAAACAACTTTATTAAGTAGAAGGAAGAGTTATAACCATGAAGTCTTATCCAATGTCACTCCCCTAGCTTGAGTTCCATCCAACATCACATCAAAAGCACAACACTCTGGTAGCCTAAAAATACTTGCTTACAATCTCAAATCTCACACCAACAATATCTCCTTAAATATTCTCAAGCTCCAGCTCCTGACCACTTAGATGAGTTCTCAATTTATAGGAAACGGTGGCGGTTTTGTCATAAATGAGGGTATTGAATGGCCTTCCAAACTTAGAGTTAGTTTCCATGGAGTAAGGGATGAGAGGATATGAGGTTACTTTTCTCATTCCCTATCCAATTTCAAGCTCATAGGAGATGATATGTGTGGGAACCTTCTTTAAGGATGCAAAAGATAAGAATATTCCTAGATCCCTATGAGGATTTTGTTCAATCTCACCCAATGTAGGTCAAAGTGGGAATAAGTGCTCTAAAATACACCCTGACATGGACCTAGCAGCACTGAAGTACACTTACCCTAACCAAGGTTGCGCTGGTTCCTCAAGGGGGATTTTCTGGAGGATTCGGTCCAGGAAAGTTTCAGAGTAGGAGGCATCCAAAGTGATGACTTGTCAAGGGCATGTAGCAATTGATTTAGGGTTTGATGAGCCCTAATAGTAATGAAATGAATGATGGGTGTGATGTTCCCAAATAGACCTATAACAAAGAGTAAAGGCATATCATGTAGTAGATATCCTCTTGTCCAAATCACTTGCATAGCCAACATTCACATATCCACACACTGAACCTTCACTACCATTAAATATGAGACAATGGTCACTTGTGCCTCTCAAATACTGAAGCACCCATTTCACTGCTTGCCAATGTTCTTCTATTGGATTTTCCATGAACCTGCTGACAACTCCAACTGCATGTGAAATTTCAGCTCTTGTAGATACAATCACATACATTAAATTTCCACTACATTTTCATATGGTAAACAAGACATATATTTATTTTCTTCATCAATTCTATGATGCAAACCCAAAGAAAGTTTAAAATGTTAGGTTGTTGAAACATTAATAGGTTTCACATCATTCATGTTGAACTTTTCAAGTATTTTCTCCACATACTTTTGTTGTTATAACCAGAGATTTCCATTTTTTCTACCTTTGTGTATCTCCGTAACCAAAATATGTTTTGGAGCTCCAATATCCTTCATATCAAATGCCCTAGAAAGGTGATCCTTTAACTTGTTGTTCTCTTCCATGTTTTTTCTTGCAATAAGCATATCGTCAACATATAAGACCAAGATAACTAATTGCCATTGAAACTTTTAAATTATACACAATTATCACACTCACTTTTAGTAAAGTTTTGGCTCACCATGAAGGACTCAAACTTTTGGTACCATTGCATGGGAGACTTCCTCAGGCCATACAATGATTTCCCAAGCTTACAAACTAATCTTTTGTAGTGATCTTGTATAAATGCTTATGGTTGCTCCATATAAATCTCTTCATCCGAATCTCCATGAAGAAAATTTATTTTAACATCTAACTATTCTAACTTAAGGTCAAGTAATGTAGTAAGTGCTAACACTGTATGAATAGAAACATGCTTTATGACTAGTGAAAATATCTCATGAAAGTCAATACCTACAACCTCAAAATACTCTTTTGCTACTAGACTCGTCGTATACCTTTTGATACTTCGATTAACATTTTGCTTCAACTTGAAGACCCATTTGCATCCAAAAACACTTCTCCCATCAGGAAGTTTTACAAGATCCAAGGTTTTGTTCTTGGCTAAGGAATCCATTTCTTCATCCATATCCTTTTTCCACATTTTTTTATCACATAATCCACAACTTCTTAATAACAAGAAGGTTTCCCATCTTCAATAATTAATGCAATAGAGGAAGCAAAATATTCAAACCTTTTGGGTGTTCTTCTTTCTCCTATATATCTCCTTTGAGTGCTTGGTTGTTGGAGTGGTTCTTAAACTTCTATAGTTTCCTTTGCATCTTCTTCAACTCTTCCTTCAAAAGCCTCTCCTTCCTTTCAAATTTCCAAAAAAGGTTTGGTCTCCAACTGAATTTGTTGATTTGATGATACCTATTCCTATTCAACTTTCTTAACATCTAATTTTAGAAGAGAAGATTCATCAAATTGACATCTATACTAACGATTATCTTACATGTAGAAGGATCCCACAACCTGTATCCTTTCACCGCATAGTCATACCCATGTTGGCTTGAGGGGGCCTGGCCTGGGTTCAACACTAATTAGAAAAACAAATCCCTACACTACTAATCCTTTTGGCATCATCCCGCGGAGTGTAGACTGAAGTCTCACCTGAATCAGTATGGGGGGATGGTGGAACCACGTTTCTGCACCATGAGATGGTTGTGATGTCGTTTGATTTCTTATATCCCTGCCTTCATGCAGGTGGTTCCACTCTAGAGCTTGCAAGATAAATCCTCTATTCCGGTCCTCAATACCTTTACGAAAGTATATGATCGACCTTCCTGTAGCTCTAAACTATGGATCAGGTATTTTCGCGCTACTATGGCAGTGTCCCGTGCAAATTCCTCAATTATCCTAAGTGATTTTCATATCTTGTCAAATACTTAAACTTATCACGGCGTAAGAAAATATTCATAATTGTGTTTAATTATTCAATGTAATTGCATTCATTTGCACGTTATATAAGCATAATCAAGGAAATTCATACATAATATATCCATACCCATCAATAGAAAAAAGACATAGAAATTGTAGAATAAATCCTTTTATTAATATCTCCCAACTGTTTACAAACTCTGTCCACCCTGCGCACATAGCTGCAGGGATCCTCGCACTTAGCTGCAGAGCCTCCATCTACACTACGATCCATGACTTGGACTTCTTCTTCATAGTTATCACTCTATTACATTATCTGCCATTCTATTGATTGGTTGGTTCCTAAACTACTTAGAGATTAGCTCTTTTTATACAATCCCATGGTCTGCAGACCATGGGTAGGTCTCTTATAGCTTACTATACTTTACAAAACTAAGGGTCGACTACCCTTTTTGACACATAACACCTTCGCGCTTCGTGACCACAAAATGCGAAGTCTTTACAATTATATTATGAAAATTGACTTAACACAGGATTTTAGCCCCAAAAGTGCTTGGGGGATCCCACTCCCAACACACACCCAACAAAAACATTGTTACTAGCCCTCAAGTCACTCGATAGGCGCGGAGATCTTTGCACGAAGCCCATCCAGCTCGACCCTCAAGACCACAACTTTGTTTGTGCACTGAGTTGCTCCCTCCTTTGCATCTTCGACTATTTTCTTGGTTACTCCCCCCGTGCTGTCAGCCTGAAGATGTTTTTGTGTCACTTGCAAAGTCACAAGATTGCCTTCAATGTTTACTATGATTGCATAAGCTTCCTCTAGCTAGGGCTTTAGTCACCCCTTCAACACTGCTTCCTTGTGTAGTGATGGGTCCACCTGTTCCTTTAGCTACTTGGCTTCCTACAGCTGAGCTAACCTCTGTGTCAACGTGACGGTTCACATCGTGCCCTTAACTTCGTCATAGCACTATTTAAGTTTGCGCGCTCCCGTCTCTAGCCTCTGGATGTTTGCTTCCTCTTACAGGCTGGTGAAGACATCAAACAATTGTTCGAATATTGTGTGTAGTCTACTACTGCACTCTCCACCACCACGACTGCTTCTATGACAGAGGTCGCCCACTGTTCCCTTACCTCTGGCGATGTTAAAAGCTAAGCCCTCAACTTGAGCTCTATAATCTACATGTTCGGCTTCAACTGAACCCATGCCATCTTTGTCTGTATGGCCAATTTATCGATGTGGACCTCAACTGTCTCCTCCGAAATGGACAACTCTGGGACCATTTTGCATGCCTACTCCACAATGTGTATTATCTTCTTGCTCTGGCTGGTCACCTTGACCTCTACAGTCATGGCAACATTTCTTTGTAGGGCCATCTATTCATTGTTTATCCTCTATTCGTTGATCACCTAGAGGGTGCGATGCTCACGGGCCCTTAGCTCTGCAATCACTCCATCCTTCAAGAGGTCGAGTGCTTCATGCAGAAGTGCTACCCAGTTCAGTTCAAATCCCTACAAGGAACTAACAGTAGGCCTATTAGCCTCATTTTCCATGGTCAGTGCTCCATCTAGCAGCATTATCACATTGGAATCCCTCGTGCATAGTATATCAGTAACCTCTAATCTGCCGATAGCCAAGCTGGTGGACAGCGTACTAGCTTGCAACGCGTAGGTCTACAACTCCCACAACCCGATTTGGATGGCACCTAGGATGATCTGCTGCTACTTTTCAAATTGTTGTAGGGCCTCTATGGTGACATCTATGACTGTGTCACCGATGTCATATAAGTCACCCTCCGTTAATGTGATAGGGTCCAACAAGGTGTTGGTTGCCTTGGATTTCTTTCTAGACCCTCCCTTCTCCAGATCTCTCGACCGCTTAATGTGAGCGAATGTCTCGTGAGGGTCCATGTTGTGCTGCTCTATGTCCTCCTCTTCAATCTCAGGTGAAGGTGACCACACGCCTTTTTTAGAAGCCCGCTCTATGCCACCTGTCTATTTTCCTGCCTCCTTTCCTGCCTGTTCAGCCTGGGCCTTGTTAGCGGCCTCCTTTTTCCTCTTTTTGACCAGCTACACCATCTTTAGCTTGGCCTCTTCCTTCTCCTTCTGCGTGGCAGACTTGCTTACACGCACTGCCAAGTCCATGGTAGTGCACCACTCTGCTAGCTATGTATCAAGAATCGCATCGAGGGCATCATCTATGGCTAGGTACAAAAAATCATACCACTTATGTGTGGGGTCCTTCCGTGCCGTAATTGATATCCGATGGAAATCAGCTTTAAACTCTACATAGCTCTGTAGGTTAGTGTATACCATGGGCAAAAATCACGGCTAGTGATTGATACCCATCCTGATATTCATTTCCATCAAGATCCAAAAGATATTGTTGTCCTAAACTTGCTCCACGTCCTTGGTCAGCCATAGTGAAGCATACTTCATTGCTTCAAGAAGGTCTGGTGCGATCGAGGGGAATTGGTTCTCCTCAGGTAGTTCCCATGCTACCAGCACAATCAATAGCAAGAGCCATGTGTAGTGGAAGCTCTTGCTTTGCGGCAGTTTGCCAGGAACTCTTTGTGAAGATAGTCCAACTAGTTAAACTGGACTCCTTCCACACACTATTGTGAGAACGACGATAGACACCAACACCTCATCAGCGTGGCACTTCTACATCACCTTCCCTACAAGGATCTGCATTGCCACCTTCACAACTGGGTCACAGATGTTGGAGATAGCGTACCCACACTAATTCTTCACTAGTTTGAACTTCTCTTTCATTAATTCATGAGTGTGTGCTCGCCACCCTTGCTGCCAAAGATCATAGTTGGATTTTCGCTTATATGCAACAAGTGTGTTATTCTGTGAATCAACATATCAGTGATGGGAATCGACTCTTCTAGCCATAGACACTCATCATGCACCAAGCACAACAACTGCTTGATGACCAAAACTATCACAGGGGTGTGGTTATAGTGCGGCACTGAGAGCAGGTTGAGTAATCTTGCCTTATCTACTCCTCTGAGACACTTCTACGGCTCCAACGCAGTCATCCCCATATTAGTGTCTATGATGTGGTGCATCAATTGTTCGGTCGCCAAGTGCACGAACTTCTCGTGGTCTACCAAGTCCCAGACTTCGAGCTTCAATATTGGTACCCATGCCAAACACGGACCGTCAAAAGCAATTTCATCTAGTAGTAGAGGGGTTTGCAGGGGAGTCTTACTTTCATGAATGTCCTTTGGGACCTTGGACTTAGGTTTTTGCAGAGGGGCATACTCCGACAACCATGTAATAGGGTCTGTACCCTGGGCTACACCCTCCTCTATTTGCACTCCCACATACTCATCATCCATGGGGATCTCTTTGATATCCTCCTCCTCTGGTTCTAGGTTTATAGCCTTTCCTTTCTTGTGGGCATTGGGTTTTGGTGGGTTTTGTATTGGCAATGTGTGTACTAGTATGGTAGGCTACTTCCCCTTCTTGTCTTTCATGATCTCCTTGGTTCGTGTTGGCTTTGGTGTCAGTGTTCTCAGGGATTTAGGGACATTTGCTGATACTTCAGCCACTTTTGGGGCAGCTTGTTCGGCCCCCATATCATTTTCCTGTACATTTTCCTTGGCTACCACTCCTTCGATGTCCATAGCTTTTGTGCATGTCCGCATGACGTTATTCACTAGTGCTTATGTTTCCTTTGACAATCGTTCAAATGTCAGACTTGCTACCAGATCTTGAAAGAATTCACAATTCATGTGCACTTAAGAGCGCAACAACTCTATTCTCAAAATGCCAGGTGCTTTTCACTAGATAGCCACTTGTAATTTATAGGGAATTTTGAATTCAAATTCAACCATTCCCCTCGAAATTGCTTCATTAATTCCAGATTGGTGGTAAATTTTGAATGATCTAAGCCATAAATTTTGTCTTAAATGTTAGCCGCCCACTCCATTTGGCCTCACTTCTGTCGTCTTTTCATGACCAGACACTTTAGTGGTCACTTTTCAGTCAACCTTGCGATTTCTCCCTAGTTAGTATATCTCCCTTTGCACTGTCACGGACCCAGTGACACGTCCTTGCTTCACACCCTCTTCCAATCCCGTAGTTCCCCAACCCAGACAATGTAGCTTATAATCCCTTGCCTCCTTTTAGTTGCCTGGAGCACTAAGACTGTGGTACTTTCATTTAGTGACATGGCTAGACCATCGATGTATGGCTTCAAGTGACTGCCATTCACCTATCCTGGGAAGGGTTCTCCATTTAATTTGATGAGTTGTATCACTCCTCTGTCAGTAATATCCTTAATAACATAAGGCCCTAACTAGTGCATCTTGAGTTTCCCTAGAAATTTATCAAACTTACCATCATATAACAAAACTAGGTCATTGACCTTAAATTTCTACAGCTTGATGTGTCGATCATGCCATGCCTTTTCACGCTGCTTTTGGACTTGCTGGTGAAATCCAGCCAAAAATATTTCTTCTTTGAGCTCATCCAGCTACACGAGCCTCTTCTCTAGGGATCCACTATCCATCATACCTATGAGCATTTCTATGCATGGACTATGTATGATGTATTTCATAGGCATTACTGCTTCCACACCATAAACAAGCCTAAAAGGGGTTTGTCTAGTCAACTTCTTACATGTTGTTTGATAAGCCCAAAGTACTGCAGGCATGCGTAGGTCCCAATCACTTTGTTGACAATTGCAAACCTTGGTCAACGCGTTTTCAAGCACTTTTATGAATGCCTCAACCATTCATTAGCCTGTGGGTGATAAGATGTGCTCTTTTGGCGATGTACCTGAAAGTCCTCTGTGTGTATGCTGATCGTTTCATTCAGGAAGTGAGTACCATGATCACTCATCAAGATCTTCAGACATCCAAATCACGTCAATACATGTTCAAATAGGAACTATGTGGGAGTCGTGCCCGTGCAATTTTTCACTGGCTGCGATTCTGCCCAGTGAGTCAAATACTCCATCACAATGATAATGTATCTTGCTCCTGTCTTTCCTTGTGGCTGAATGGGTCCTACAAAATCTATCACCCACTCCTCCAAGGGTTGCAATGTCATTTGTGGGTTCAAAGGCATTTCATCCCTCTGTGATGGTCTACCCTTTCTTTGACATACATCACATGCCTTGCAATATGCTTTTGAATCTTGATGAAGGGTTGGCCACCACAACCCTACACATAGAATATTATGCATAGTTTCTCTCCCTACATAATGTCATCCCACGGCATGCCCATATGCATCCACGAGGATGCTACTTCATTCAAACTCAGGTACATATCATCGCAATATCTCATCACTCCCCGTCTTGTATAGATGCCCAACAATGATAGGGAAATCAACTGCATGCATCAATAATTCCTTCTTTTGCTAGATAGTGTATCCTTCCACTATAGTTCCTAGTGTTAGGAAGTGTATTATACCCTCAAAATGACCATCTATGACATGCACTGCAAATAGCTTCACACCAAACAATCCTTATTCCATGTTAGTAGGTTCCTCCCCTCTTTTGATGTGCAACAAATGGTCTAGTCCCGCATTCAATCATCTAGCCTTCACAACAACTTCAAAATCATACTCCTGGAACAATAAGAGCCATCTACATATTCTCCCCACCAACACAGGCTTATTTACCAAGTAGTTTAGCGTGGAGTGATCTGTATACATCTTAAAATGGCCTCCCAGCAAGTAGTGCCTATACTTCTTGAGCGCATACACCATATCTACTCCCTCGCACTCAGTGGTGGAATATTTCTTCTCTAGTTTGGATAATTTGTGGCTTGCAAATGTGATAGGATGGTCTAAGCCTTCTCACTAGCCTATGTCAATACTTCTCCAAATGCTATACATGACACGTCGACATGTACATAAAACTCTTTCTTCCTGTCCGTGAACACTAGAATCGACACGGTAACCATATTTTCTTTCAATATATCCAAGCTCTACATACAGTCATCCTTCCAACAGAACATGACATCTTTCTTCAAAAATTTCTCCATAGGCATGGTGATCTATGCGTAGGTTTTGATAAACTTTCTGTAATATATCGTATGTCCCAGAGTAGCGTGCAACTATTTCACACTCCTCGGCGCTTCAAATTTTAGTATCACTGCGATCTTCATGGGGTCTACCATTAGTCCCTATTTGCAAGCAACATGCCCCAATAGTTTCCCAAATGGAAAAGAAAATAGACACTTTTGAGATTGAGCGCAATATGGTATCTTTGACAAGTATCTAGCATCAGGTGCAAGCTTACTACATGGTGCTTAACCAGCCGAAATATAGTCTAGTCCTCAAAATACACCTGAAGGAACTTATGAATAAATTCCTTGAATGACACAACAACCATGCACGAGAAGATTGCAGGCACATTTTTCAATCCAAATGACATTACAATGTACTCAAAACAACCCCACTCAATTGGCGAAGGTTGTCTTTCTCCTATCCTCTGGCATGATTTCGATTTGGTGGTACCCAGAGAACCCGTCAATGAAGGAATATGCTTCCTCCCTGCCTACATTGTCCAATACTTCATCAGTGAACAGAGTTGGGAAAGGATCATGCACACAAGCATCATTCAGTTTTATGAGATCCATGCATATCCTTATCTCATCCTTCTACTTCTTCTCTTGCACCACCATTGGGCTTACCCAATCAAATTCCTCTATAGGCTCAATGATGACTACCATGAGAATCGTTTCCAACTCTAAGCAGACCTTCTCCTTATATTTCAAATTGTGATGGTAAGGCCTTTGCTTAACTAGCTTTGTGTCAAGCTTTAACGTGATCTTCATCATTTCTAGGTCCCCGAAAATTCCTTTCAGATCTGTAAAATTGGTAGGGAATAGGTCTTGGTATTCATGGAGCAATTTAGTGACCTTATCCACCATTATGTCATCCTAGTAGTCTCCAATCTTTGTGAATTTGGGTTCTACCTCCATACCAATGTTTACTTGTTTCATTTTCAATGGCGCGTTATATCATGGTTCTCAATCTATGGTCCATGCACCTCGTGGTGACCTTCTATGTCTCAAATGTTAATCTTCCTAGGATCCTCATCCTCTACTTCAGTAGTCACATTATAACACTCTAGCGCGTGACTAAGCTGGGTAGCCCATTCAGGCCGAATTAGGTCTAAAGGATCGTGTGTATCCTAATGATTTCTGCTTTCACTTCTTGTAGTGCTTCATCAATACTGCCAAACCCATCCTCAAAACTGAATGTCATCATGAATCCTTCTCTCCATATATCCCATTCGCCTATCCCATGGTGGAGCTTTGTTTCCATATACCCATTCATTGGGATAACATCCAAGGTATGACAGAATAGGTGCACCCACTCAGATTGGGGCTTTTCTCCATAATCCTGGGTCCATTTGGCTAGATGCATATGCGGATCATTATGCCCATCATACTTGTCTATCAGTCACATCTTAGGCTTCCCAAATCATGTTCTCATCATCCTCTTACATTCGTGCCAATCATCAAAGCTTCCCTTGTGCATACCCCACCATCTTGTGGGTGTAGCATGCAGTGCCTAGTCCAAGGCCTGGAAGTGCTTCTTTTTTCGTCCCTCCCTTTCAAATTCATCCAAAAAGATATCTACATCATTTAGACCATCATAAGTAGGCATAATTCTTACCTCTAATGACACACAATGCAGCGACTGGGTCATCATGTTGTAATTCAGCATAGTCACTTCATGTAACCGATTCTGCCAACATTCTATTTCTTCGTCAAAGTCCAAAGTGCAAGAACTCTCACAATCCCATGTAATCCATCCATCCACGGTGGGATTCACCCAATCTTGGTCTCATGATGTTATCTTATAGATATTGTCCAAGTCGTCATCACTCTCATAATCGTAGACAAGTTCAGTGTAGTGTGATTTTTCAGCAGGATCGAGGGGTACTATTACGCACAATGATTTCTTCTCAAAGATCATTTATCGCTTTTTCAGATTGATTACAGGAGCATAGGAGTCAATTCCCAGGAGCACAGGATAGGGATTGTTTTCATCAACTATCTCTATTACTTCAAAATCATCTAGCACGCTCGCTCCCTCAATATCCACGGTCACCCCCTACAGTTGCCCCACGGGGATGATCTTCTGTTCATTTGCCATGGTTAGCTATATTGGAGATCAATGTAGCATTGGTCTCCCCATTTGTTCCCAAGTCCACTTTGGTAGGACATTCGCATATGACCCCAGGTCCAAAATG
>APFE030332472.1:4763-16011 GCA_000404065.3 Pinus taeda
TGAGCCAGAGGAGTTCGGGGATGGGTGACCTCCTGGGAAGTCCTGGTTATCGGGTGCAAGCCCCGGAAGTGATGATTGATGCTATGTGATTCGTTCTCCACATTTCACTAGTTTCAATCCCACTTCTTCACCCCTGTGAGCATCACCCGATGCAATGAGTGCTAAGTGAACTATTCAATAATCATGAGAAATTAGTCAGTTACGACTACCTCTCATGGAAATGGTCATACGTTTGAATGACTTACTTAACGCAGTTGAATCCCAAAATGATATCTAAAATAATCAAAATGCAGGGGGAGACAATACAATCACCAGCACCCAACAGACGTACAATTATCAAAGCACTCATGGTTGCTATTCCAAGCAAGTTAAAGCAATCAACTCAGCGCTTGGGATCAATTCCCACAAAGCAATTCTATACCTGCTCTTCAAATTCCTTCAAGCTTTTGAAAGTAAAACCAATGAATTATCAATATAATTTTACAATAATAAAAAACAATTAGAAGGCCTTTAGCGAGCCTCATCCGTTAGGCTTGAACCAACATCTCTTCTAGAGAAATTCAACAATTCTAATTTAATAATGCTATCGGCCTCTCTTTGTATCTTTTGGGACAATTGCTGTATCTATCTTAATTAAGGGCATTCAACAGTAAGATGTCCATAAATTCCTTTTTTTTCTTTTCCTAGTGGCGGATTGCTCTAGTGGAAACACTATAGCATGCTCCATATATCGAGGGAATACTCTGGATGTGAAGTTAAATCGGATTGAAGCATATTTGATCAACCTTTGGGCTTTGTTGAATTTTTGTATCCCTTTTATCATCGTTGTTAATGCTGGTTTATTAACTCGTGAAATGCAATGGGTAGAGGAAGAAGTGGGCTTTCTGTGCTTATGAGGGATGCATTTTTTCACCATCCATTGTATTATTTTTAATACTTTCTATTAGTCAGACCAAGTGCAACACTTAAACAATAATTGGAGAACAACTTCATTGATTTGTCTGTTTAGGTCTTGTGAAGCAATATTGCTTCCTAAAGTATTTGTTGGCAAAGTAGACGGTGGAAAATAACCGTGGCCTTTCCCCTCCCAGCTCGGCTATCACAATAAGATGATCATAAATTTATTTTATATATTTTTAAATTAGTAAATATTCATTTTTCATGAAGGTGAAGGTAGGAAAGGTAAAAATATATTTTCTATATTATTAAATTTATATAGGTGATTTTAGTTTAAAGTTTAAGAATATGAGAAGATTAGAATTAATAATTAATTAGTGAACAAATTTAATATTTCCAATTTAAATCAATAAGATTGAAGAAAAAATATATATATATATATAATATTGAAATTTCATTATGTTTTTGTCTTTTACATGGGGATTTAGTGCACAGTTTTGGTATTGCTTTAGTGTATATAAGAAACATATTGTTGGAGTATTTTTGCAAAAATAAATTAATATTATCAATTATATTATATTGTATAGTGTGTTTTTTATGTTGGTAAGTTAGTGGACATTGTATTATAGAAAATGTACACATATTACATGTATATGAGATTTATGATGTAGTAGTTGCGAGTTGTCACAAAAAGTGGGCATGAAGGAGCATCTGCCCAAAAAGTAGAAACCATATGTCTTCTTCGAAAGCTCATTACAATTAACATAGAGAACAACCAAAAGAGAAAAACAAGAAAAGTAAATTTAGGTTGGAAAAACTTGTTTAGATGTCAAGAAGATTGTCAAACTCATGGCTAAAATATTTTGTGTTATTTTTCATTATCAATCTCATGGATATAATCTTTTATGTGTTATTCTACATTATCATTTTGAGTAAAGTGATCTACGATGTACTATAAACACCTCCAGATATGCTTTGCTACCTTCAATGTGAAGCTCAAAGACAATTACATCATCCAAAATTCAATCTTCCAAATCAACGTTCACTTATTATTTGCTAATTATGGAAACCAAAATACAAATTTTTCAATTTAAGAATCCTATCAGCCTCTCTTTGCACCTTTTGGGGCAATTTCTAAGGTTTGGGCCCTAGGTTGTCCTATGTACAAGTGCTGGATTCAATAGTAAACTAGTCCAAGACAAACATCCATAAACTTAGGTCCTATGTCTAGGTTCTCATGCTAACTCTCAACTAATGGCACCTATGCTTGATGATATGCTAAGTATTGTGCTCCAAATGGACATCATACTTATCCTTCTCGTATATATAATGAGCACCTAGGCCCTTAGGAAGGATCTGAACATTTCATCCCCTTAGAGAAGTATTGTCCTCAATGCTTGCACATATGATATACAACCCAAGTCCCTTGTATAGGCGTTGGTTATAATGTTGAGAGTAAAGTGGTCCAAGAAGTGTGTAAATAATGAGCATATCCATAAACGAGGGTCCCATATGGGATTGAATGCAACAATGAAGTAGCATAGGGAATTAACATCTCATGTACAAGTGCTTATATTAAAGCTAAAGTAATCCAATATATGCTTAGTATTGTATTATAGTAAGTGTGTCTTGTAAGTGATTCCTTCCATAAAGAGTATTTCATGGTGTTGCCGTACCTTAACATTTCCCTCTATAATACTTTGTTGTTGATCCGGATCTTGGGAGGAGGCCCCCAAGATGTAAAAGATTGAAATGGATCTTGGGGGGAGAGACCCTCAAGATCTGAAAGATTGAAATGGATCTTTTCGTCGTCCTTTTCTTTGTGAAGTTGACACTTGGCGTTCTTCAGTAACGAGAGTACGTCTGACATCTGTGCACAGTTTTTTAGGGCCACCCTTATGCTCTCTACTGACATCTGTGCACATTTATTCAGTTACTCGTCATCGTCATGGCCTTCATCTTT
The DNA here is from genome assembly GCA_000404065.3 of Pinus taeda. Classification (NCBI taxonomy): domain Eukaryota; kingdom Viridiplantae; phylum Streptophyta; class Pinopsida; order Pinales; family Pinaceae; genus Pinus; species Pinus taeda. The sequence continues at coordinate 7,624 of APFE030332472.1, forward strand.
CAGTTACGGGCCTTCATCCTTCAGTTATGGGCGGAACATGGCAGAACATGGCCTTCATTTCCTCAATCACGCAACAAACTTCTTTTTGCATTTGACTCCACGAATTGGATTTCACAAAAACAACATTGCAGGCTTTCCTCGTCTTGGTGTTTGAACTGTCTTTCAGTCATGGATTGCATCAGAGGCTCCGATGATTTGTATTCTCTCGCAAATTTTCTCTTCCCCGGAGCTGACTCACTGAATTTCTATTACAAATTGATATGGCTCTCGTATTTCTGGGACCCACAGACCTGAAATTTTGATGATTTGACAAAATTTACAGAGGTATGTAATTTTTTTAACAATTTTATTGCGTTTTTTGGTAATTTTATTATCGTGTTTGTGTTGGGAAAGTATTGGGAGTAGCAGAAAACACCACGGCGGACAATGAGATTTGAAAAGAGTGTGTCGGAAATCTTCTGGATTGGTTTTAATTGGAAATTTGAATTAGAAAATGGGGTTTAAAATTCATTGCAGAGCTTTGATATTCGATGTTTGCTGAGATTTTTTTTTGCAAAAATAATGGGTGGGTTTATTTACTGCTGGATCATTTGGTTATTTTGTTTTTCCAGAGTGGCGGTTGATCGCACCGACTTAGAATATAGAGCTTGGCATCATAATTCCTTTTAGCAGCAGAGGAAGGAAAAGACTAGGTTCAATGAATTGGATTTGGGATGAGCTATTGCTCCACTTCTTGTTCCAAGAAGTGTTTGTTTACCTAATTCACTGGGAAGAGGATTAAAGAGAGAGTATTTGTTTACCCAGTCCGGTAAGAAGCAAAAGCTTGAATCTGATTATTTGGGCCCAAAATAGGATGAGGGAAATTGGGTCTGGTCAGAATCCACGAGAGCAAGGCTACTAGAGAAGGGCGGGCCTGCAAGATTTTGCCCAAAGAGACCAAAGAGAATGCCTGTAGAGAAGCCGAGAGCATACAACACCTTTCTGGGCATCTTAGTGTTTTCACGCTGAGTGCCATGTATGGAGATGTAGATTATTTGCATCTTGTGATGGAGCTGTGCTCTAGGGGATACCTGATTGATGACATGGCCATAAATGGATGCTACTTAGAATCAGGCTGCAAAACTGATCAAACATTTAATATTGATTATCAAATAATGGCATGAGATGGGTGTTGTCCATTGGGATATTTAACCTGAGAATATGTTTTGAACCTGTACTGCACTGAGCAACTGAAGTTAGCTGATTTTGGTTTGTCCATGGGGGTTTCTGAAAGGTATTTATTTCTGAACTGCATAGTAATCAAGTTTGACTCTTCTCACTAAACATCTATATAAGGGCATTATCATCCTTACTAAATAATTCAGGAGTTTTGTTTATGTATTTCATTAACAACATTTGTTTTTGTATTCTCTCGCAAATTTTCTCTTCCGCGGAGCTGACTCACTGAATTTCTATTACAAATTGATATGGCTCTCGTATTTCTACGACCCACAGACCTGAAGTTTTGATGATTTGACAGAATTTACAGAGGTATGTAATTTTTTTAACAATTTTATTGCGTTTTTTGGTAATTTTATTATCGTGTTTGTGTTGGGAAAAGTATTGGGAGTAGCAGAAAAGTATTGGGAGTAGCAGAAAACACCAGGGTGGACAATGAGATTTGAAAAGAGTGTGCCGGAAATCTTCTGGATTGGTTTTAATTGGAAATTTGAATTAGAAAATGGGGTTTAAAATTCATTGCAGAGCTTTGATATTCGATGTTTGCTGAGATTTTTTTTGCAAAAATAATGGGTGTGTTTATTTCCTGCTGGATCATTTGGTTATTTTGTTTTTCCAGAGTGGCGGTTGATCACACCGACTTAGAATATAGAGCTTGGCATCATAATTCCTTTTAGCAGCAGAGGAAGGAAAAGACTAGGGTTCAATGAATTGGGTTTGGGATGAGCTATTGCTCCACTTCTTGTTCCAAGAAGTGTTTGTTTACCTAATTCACTGGGAAGAGGATTAAAGAGAGAGTGTTTGTTTACCCAGTCCGGTAAGAAGCAAAAGCTTGAATCTGATTATTTGGGCCCACAATAGGATGAGGGAAATTGGGTCTGGTCAGAATCCACGAGAGCAAGGCTACTAGAGAAGGGCGGGCCTGCAAGATTTTGCCCAAAGAGACCAAAGAGAATGCCTGTAGAGAAGCCGAGAGCATACAACACCTTTATGGGCATCTTAGTGTTTTCACGCTGAGTGCCATGTATGGAGATGTAGATTATTTGCATCTTGTGATGGAGCTGTGCTCTAGGGGATACCTGATTGATGACATGGCCATAAATGGATGCTACTTAGAATCAGGCTGCAAAACTGATCAAACATTTAATATTGATAATCAAATAATGGCATGAGATGGGTGTTGTCCATTGGGATATTTAACCTGAGAATATGTTTTGAACCTGTACTGCACTAAGCAGTTGAAGTTAGCTGATTTTGGTTTGTCCATGGGGGTTTCTGAAAGGTATTTATTTCTGAACTGCATAGTAATCAAGTTTGACTCTTCTCACTAAACATCTATATAAGGGCATTATCATCCTTACTAAATAATTCAGGAGTTTTGTTTATGTATTTCATTAACAACATTTGTTTTTGTATTCTCTCGCAAATTTTCTCTTCCCCGGAGCTGACTCACTGACTTTCTATTACAAATTGACATGGCTCTCATATTTCTGCGACCCACAGACCTGAAATTTTGACGATTTGACAGAATTTACAGAGGTATGTAATTTTTTTAACTATTTTATTGCGTTTTTTGGTAATTTTATTATCGTGTTTGTGTTGGGAAAAATATTGGGAGTAGCAGAAAACACCAGGGTGGACAATGAGATTTGAAAAGAGTGTGTCGGAAATCTTCTGGATTGGTTTTAATTGGAAATTTGAATTAGAAAATGGGGTTTAAAATTCATTGCAGAGCTTTGATATTCGATGTTTGCTGAGATTTTTTTTGCAAAAATAATGGGTGGGTTTATTTACTGCTGGATCATTTGGTTATTTTGTTTTTCCAGAGTGGCGGTTGATCGCATCGACTTAGAATATAGAGCTTGGCATCATAATTCCTTTTAGCAGCGGAGGAAGGAAAAGACTAGGGTTCAATGAATTGGGTTTGGGATGAGCTATTGCTCCACTTCTTGTTCCAAGAAGTGTTTGTTTACCTAATTCACTAGGAAGAGGATTAAAGAGAGAGTGTTTGTTTACCCAGTCCGGTAAGAAGCAAAAGCTTGAATCTGATTATTTGGGCCCAAAATAGGATGAGGGAAATTGGGTCTGGTCAGAATCCACGAGAGCAAGGCTACTAGAGAAGGGCGGGCCTACAAGATTTTGCCCAAAGAGACCAAAGAGAATGCCTGTAGAGAAGCCGAGAGCATACAACACCTTTCTGGGCATCTTAGTGTTTTCACGCTGAGTGCCATGTATGAAGATGTAGATTATTTGCATCTTGTGATGGAGCTGTGCTCTAGGGGATACCTGATTGATGACATGGCCATGAATGGATGCTACTTAGAATCAGGCTACAAAACTGATCAAACATTTAATATTGATTATCAAATAATGGCATGAGATGGGTGTTGTCCATTGGGATATTTAACCTGAGAATATGTTTTGAACCTGTACTGCACTGAGCAGCTGAAGTTAGCTGATTTTGGTTTGTCCATGAGGGTTTCTGAAAGGTATTTATTTCTGAACTGCGTAGTAATCAAGTTTGACTCTTCTCACTAAACATCTATATAAGGGCATTATCATCCTTACTAAATAATTCAGGAGTTTTGTTTATGTATTTCATTAACAACATTTGTTTTCATTAAAACAGGCATGGAACATATGCTGGTGTCCCCTACATGCTACCTTGATAGGCCTGTTCTTTGGAAAATTTGTTGAAGCAATAAGCCTATCCCAATTGAGTTTTCATTCTGTAAAATTGTAATTGATAGGACCAGCTTGATGGATTCTGTGCTTATGGGTTGAAATGTTTCAAACATCTACACCTTCAAGTAATTGAGGTTATTTGAATCTAGGTGGGGAGTAACAACTTTGAAAATAATAATAATCATTGAAATTGAGTTTTCATTCTGTAAAATTGTAATTGATAGGACTAGCTTGATGGATTCTGTGCTTATGGGTTGAAATGTTTCAAACAGCTACACCTTCAAGTAATTGAGGTTATTTGAATCTAGGTGGGGAATAACAACTTTGAAAATAATAATAATCATTGAAACTAAACTTAATTGACGTCAAAGAGTAACCATTCAAATTCAAATTAAACCCAGTTGACAGTAAACACATTTAAATATTATGTAAGTAGATCTGATGCTTATATTGGTTTTGTGACCATATTTTTTTTACTACTGCATTTTAAGCTGATTTTTTAGTTTGTTTTTCCATGAAATATGTTCTGAAATGAAGTTCTGTTGCATATATTTTGTCATGTTCAACCTGCAAACTAAATCTGTGGCCAAAAAATTGTTACCTACTCCACAATATTTCATTATATACCGATTTGTAGGCCATAAATTCCCATTCCACATTGAAAACATTCCCCGTTCACACACAACTATACTGGATTTTGAGAGTATCTGAAGCTATTTGTAACTTGGAAAAAATCCAAAACCTACTGCGGTGATCAAAAACACAAGAGTTTGTTACACCTGAGCCAGAAAGGTACACATTTCTCACCATGGCTAGCCAAGTCCACACTATCCTTCCATGCCTAGCTCTAATTACCGAGAAACTGAAAAGGACTAGATAAAAATGCAACCGATTGAACTCTCTCCATCACATTTAAAGCGACTTATCTCCTCGAATCTGATGATAAATCGCATTGGAAACCTTCCCTGCCAGCCAATTTCAATTGTCTTGGGCTTTTTTAATTCTCTGAACAAATTTATGGCCTAAAAAGGAAATCTAAAATTGATTGAATTGATTGAATATGCTAGAAATGTTTTGTAATATAATGAATAAAAATAACTTTAATATACTAGAAATGCTTCTCGTACGCCCCAACTCAATATACTCGAAGTTTGGTACAATTAGCTGTATGATTCATTCATTGCGATCAATTTTTTTTATTCAAAGATCTGGACCAAATACAGATTTAATCGATTTTGTAATGTGACATTAAGCAGGTTTGTAGTGAAGATCCCAGAGAATTGGGATCAATTTTTTTTTTTGTTTGAAAGATCAAGAGCAAATACAGATTTAATCGATTCTCTAATGTGAAATTAAGCAGGTTTGTAGTGAAGATCCCAGAGAACCTGCCCTTTGATGCAGCAGCCCCATTGCTATGCGCAGGAATAACTGTATACAGCCCCATGCAATACTTCCAAATGACAGAGCCTGGAAAAAGCCTTGGCGTTGTGGGGCTTGGTGGTTTGGGACACATGGCTATTAAATTTGGCAAAGCTTTTGGACTGAAAGTAACGGTGATTAGTACATCACCTAAGAAGGAAAAGGAAGCCAGAGAGTATTTGGGGGCATTACTTCCTCATCAGCAAAGATGAGAAACAGATGCAGGATGCAGCCAGGTCCCTGGATTACATAATTGATACAGTGGCTGCCGACCATCCATTGTTGCCTCTCATTAGTTTATTGAAGGTGAATGGGAAATTGGTTTTGGTTGGCATGCCTGAAAAGCCTCTCTCTCTCCCGCCTGTGGCACTCACATCAGGTAATTCTTTGCAGTTCTCTTTCATTTATATAAGTTTTATTTTATTGATATTGGTGCCCTGTTTTCGGCTACCATTATTTTTTTAGACAAGGGTAATGGAAAGAATTACTTCGCGTTCCGGACATATTGGAGCTTTGCAATATTTGCATCCTCCAGGTGCATGCGTGTCCCACCCAGGCTTTAGAATACAGCTCAATTCTCTGGATGTAACGACTCTGTGTTGAAGTATATGTGTTGTAAAACCTGTAAAATTTGGCTGGTTTGCAGGATTGTCACGGAAAGTATTGTTCTTTTTCTGCTGCGTCTGCTTGTTTTTTAATTTTAATTTTCCCTTTTTTAATAGAAAGGTTGTCGCTGCACAAGTCTAGAATGCTTCAGACACATGGCAACAAGAGTGCCTTTCACAGGCTAGACATTGATAGCGGGCCAGTAGAGAAGAAGAGGGTGAGCCCACAATTGAATGGTGGAGATCACCGGCTTCATATGGTTGATGCTGCAGAAAACACACGCAGTCCTAAGGTATGTATCGCTGCTGGCCTCAATGCTAAGATGAAAATCGATTACTGGCTCAATCGTAGCTGGGTGGAATGTGATCATCACCATTTTGATTTAAAATTTCTAAGCAGACAATGCAGGCCTCTGAAGACATGGTGAAAAAATGGGTTATTCATGAAGTTATGTATGAGTGGAACAGACCCATGGATTTTCTGATCCAGGGATTGCTTTTTTCTTTCTTTTTAAGAATTTTATGCCGGCAGAACCTAAAAGTTAATTTCTTGGTCTTTTCTGGGCCTACCGGATGTTTTCTGAGTCCTGACTGAACTTCCACCCATTTCAATAGTTGGTTCTGAAAGGTTTTACAGTGTTGGACCTTTCCGGCCAGTATTAACGTCGGTCTTGTATTATGTTTCTCGATTAATGGTGCTTTTGCTATGGTTTGATGATCTCTTAATCTAACGGAATGTTCTTTTGCTTATTCTAGATGCTCAAATTTGAATCAATTTTTTCTAGAGAAATTCAACAATTCTAATTTAATAATCCTATCGGCCTCTCTTTGTACCTTTTGGGACAATTGCTAGTTAGGCCGATAGTTTGAAAGGGACCTTTGTCGTACTTTTGATTCTCACACTGACACCTGGCGGACTAGGCAATTTGTTTTGTATTTGTTCAGGCTTGTGACTCACGCTGACACCGGGCGGGGTGGGCATTTTTTTCGTGTTTGTTCGGTAACGAGAACCAATGTTCCACCATTCCAGATGCTTTTTTGAGTTCATGCAACTGTTCATACCATATATGAATGCGGGAGAAGGGAGGACTCTGCTCCTTGACACGCCTACTCTGGCTCTCAAGAATGGGGAGGCGGTGGTTTTTGGGCGCGGGGGTTGAAAGCCGAGCCAGAGGATTTTCGCGGCTGTACTCCTCAGAACCAACATCTCTTCTTGCAGATTGTATCAAAACCAGGCCTGGCAACTACTGAAGCTGTCGCGCATTCTGCGTATCAACGGTTCGAGAATGTCAGGAATTTCCTGGTGGCTATAGACGATTTAAGGTTGCCAGCTTTTGAAGCTTCTGATTTGGAATAGGCAAGATTACTTGGCCTTTTCTTCTTGATGTTGTCTGTATAGAATCATCTATTTCGCTTTCTCAGCCTTCGCATGTGTGGATGTTTTCAGGGTAATATGGTGACTGTTGGAGACTGTCTTCTGTCTCTGAAAGAATTTTATGATTCGAAGAATGGAGTAGAAACTCAGTCCCTATGGAAACAGGTGGCTGATACAGGCATCCCCAATGACATTAAGTCCACAGTTCGAGGTGCTTCTCCTGGAAAATCTCTCAACACCACTCTAAAAAGTGGAAGCCAACCACGGAAAAGATGGGTACTTCCGGATCTGGAAAATTGTGCAACTTCAGATCAACAAGGGACTGATCAATCTTCTGGGGTGAATGGTCCAAAAGTAGTGAAATTTCCTATGATATTTGATGATCAAAGTCTTTTATCAAGTTCTGTTATGTCAGGTATAAGTAGGATCTAAAGGAAAGAAAATTATTAATCATTCCTTTGAGGGGCAGTGTAGGTTATGCACCATTCAGAACCATGAATTTGATGCTTATTTATTATGTTTTAATTTTTCTTTTAGATTCAACATTAGCATGGATACAAAACATTGGACAAAAATTTCGAGAGTTTTTACAAGTAAAAGCAAGGCGCTATCCAGACCTTCAAGCAATAGAGAGTTCTGGAATCTTGAATTGTCTTGATGTAATTTTTAAGACCTGTCTCCATGGTTATAATTAAAATGAAACGTATGTTAGTGTTAATTGTTTATTAGTCAATCTTATTCTCATTTTTGTTTGTTTGATTTTTACGGAGACCATGCTGTCAGAAATCAATTTTTTCTATCTACATTTTTGCCTATTGCATGCAGAATGCACCATCCCAGTCCCTTCTAACTCTCGTTGGTGCTATACTTGGTGACAAACAGAATGAAGAAGTTCCTTCAGTAAGTAATTTGAGGTGTTGCCTGAGGGCCGGGTGCCTTTATGACTTTCAAGTTATCTATTTTCTTCAATGTGGTTAACATATTGTCATCTAAAAGAAGGGTCTATTGGGTTTCTTGTTTTGTGCTTGGTAGAATTCCTTCCTTAATGCATCAAGCTTTTCAATTTTCATCAATTCTGTCAATATA
>APFE030332477.1:7570-48096 GCA_000404065.3 Pinus taeda
TGTCAAGAGTCAAGATTCAAGACTCATTCCTTTTTTTGACACTCTTACAGGTTGGAGTTCGCACGCCTCAACGATTTGGTGTATGTGCATTACAACATCCGACTTCGAGTGAGGCAAATAGAATCACCAATTGATCTAGATGCCATTTCCTTAGACAATATTGATGTATTTTCTCCGTGGAGGGTGGAGTCTGAGGAGCCCATATTGGAGGAGTCACCTTCATGGTTAGAGCTAGTGGCAGATGATCCATTAGAGCAGGGGCAGCAAGAGGAGGACTCGGAGTCAGAGGAGCAGCAGCACTTAGAGGAGCAGGAGGAGCAGGAGGAGGACACTGCGGGAGCATCAGCATCAACACCATCTGCTATAGATATAGGAGAGCATAGCTCCATGCCTACCACTCATTATTTGACATTAGGTGTAGAGGCAGAGTCAGGGCCTTCTACTACTAGGGGCAGGCCTGGCAAACAGCCCATGATGTTTTCCCGTAAAAGGGGGAGAGGGCAGTAGATAGATAGCTGCTAGTTTTATTTGTTATGCTAAATGTAACTCATGATGATGAGATACTTTTATATATGTGATGTTATTTTGTATTGGTTCTCCACATTTGAGTCCTTGAATGGACAATTATCAGGGATCAGCAGGGTTTGGTATCGCCTTTGATATATCATTTCTATTTGACATCATATATATCAGTGTTTTCTTCATATTTATGTGCCAATGTGTTTTATTTCATGTTGTTATTGCTTTATATGTTTTAAAAAATATGAAAAAAATGAATATATTAATGCATTTTTTATGCTTGCCGATATTTGCGATATTTTCGCCGATTATTGCCGATAAGATATTTTCTGGACCCTCGCCGATATTTTCCCGATACCGATATTTTCAACACTGGTCATGGGAAGCAGTACATGGTGCAACAATGTAGATGATTGAGGCAATAGGGCATCAACACAAGTACTGATGTCGAAGGATCAGTGTGATGTTTCAGCGGTGGAGCATTATTAGAGCACATTCCTCGCTAAGAGGGAGTGTTGATTTGTGGTAGCATCGGATGTGCTCTAGCCATGAAAATTGGTGGAGAGGCTAAGGCACATAAGATCTCCAAGACCTAGAAATGGTTTGGAGAAATTCCACCCGGATGGAGAGATATTAAAATAATTAATATTTTTAATGGGGTTCCTAAGTCTAAACTTAGGAAAATTAAAATATTAATGGGTATTAATATAAAACTGGGTGAGAATGTTCTAAATGACATGGATCAAGCCAATTCTAATCTTAGCTGTTGATTAGAGACTTAATTTCAACAATTGAAGACCCAACAGGAAAAGTATAAGAGAAGGCTTGAGGGTCTGTTGGAGATACACCAAACTGATCCGTTAGTTCGATTTTCTGGAGCGGGACTTGCTGAGAAAATTCGAACTAGTGGTCTGTTGCAGCGAGGGGCAGTGAATACATAGCAGAGAGGCAAGGATAGTGCCAAATGGCCAGCACACTGACCGAAGAAACTAATGCAGAGGCAGCAAGAGCTATGCAGAGGCAATAGGAGCTATGCAGAGGCAGCTGGGGACTACGTAGAGGCAACTGGGGATTGCACAGAGGCTGAGGGGCCAGCGTGAGTGACGCAGAGGGCCAGAGAGATGACGCAAAGAGCCAGGAGGCTGACGCAGAGACTTCAGGAGCTGAGCTGAAGCTAGCAGGGTTGACGTAGGGCCAAGAGGAAGCGTTGGAAGGATTTTCGTGTGGTAGACTAGAGTTGAGAGGCTGAATATCTGTCTCCGAGAAGTTACTACCGTGTAGCAATCTTTGTTGGGTGAGCCATTTCTGGTACCCTAGTTGTACTCAACAATCTGCATAATAATAAAACCCTCATAACTGCTGCACCGATTTTCTCGCATTGGTTTTTCCAGGGACGGCTGTCCAAAAATAACGGTGTCCCTTGTGTGTTTGTCTCAGTATTTCAGTCACTGATCTATATATGAGTTAAGGTTGCGTTTGTGTTTATATCAGTGTCTATATTTACAAATAACTTGTTAATGAAATGAACAAGTAGGAGAAATTAAACTAGATAATGCAGTAGGGATTTTTAACGTGTTAGACTTATAAATTTCAACATGGTATTAGAGCGTTGCAGATCATAGGAGGACTGAAGGCATCAGCGATATCAGAAATTTGCAGTAGTAGCAGTTGTCCCGAGAGACAGAGCTGCTCCTAAGCAGAAGGCAACATAGAAGAAGAGATGCAGAGGGCCTGTGTCATCATTTCGAGCCGAAGAGAGGGCCAGCGCAGAGGGAGAGAGTGGCAGAAGAGGCTCACAAAGAGCCACGTCATCCTACTCAACTAGGTAGGATTGACGCATCTAGCGAAAGGAGTGATTCAACCTTTGTTGGGATTGCGTAGAGCTAGAAGTCTCAGTTTCTTTAGTTGTCAGGGCCTAGGGAGCTGTGGGCAGATTGTGGTTGGGAAGTTGGTGGGCTGTTGTTTCTGTCGAAGCAAAACCGTACCTAACGAGACAGAACCAAGGTAGAGGGAGTCGCTACGTTGACAAATTTCTAGCCAAGAAATCCATATTCGAGTTGCAGTTGCAAGGAGGATTGGAGAGAAGTGGTTCGACATTTGGCAGGAAGATTTCCAACAGGGAAATTAGGACTTAGAGGGAGATTTCCAGGAGGGAATTCGAAACTCGGAAGGAGTCCAAAAGAGGAGCGGTAATGGTAGTAAACAGATTGAGAGATCAGGACAGGTTGGACGGAGCTTCCAACTTTGTCATCTAGAAGACTAGAATCCTGGCAGTCTTGGATCGACATTGCATCAAGGGCTTTGCCTTGAGAACTGTGGCTATCTCAGTCGACCCAGCTGATAATGAGAAGTATGAGAATGCAATGGTAAGGGCAAAGTGCATAATCCTTGACGGGTTCAAAGATCATGTCGTACCACATATTGCTGAAAAGAACACAAGGAGATGTGGGATACTTTGACGACCTTGTATCAGGGCACTTCCATGCAACGGAAGATGCTATTGGAGAATTGGTTGCGGTCGTATCAGATGCAGAATGGGGAGAAAATAGACCCATTCCTCCTCAGATTGCAGGAGATTCAAGACCAAGTTACTTCCATAGGGTCTACACTGGATCCAGAGTTCATGGTGAGGACCGCCCTGAATGTAGTCTCCAAGGAGTGAGAGACATTTGTCCAAGGCATTTTGGGCAGAGCTACTCTTCTAGGATGGGAGGAGATGTGGACATCATTTTGCCAAGAAGAGATCAGACGGTTGACTTGTTGATTTGGGGTAGCATCGGATGTGCTCTAGCCACGGAATTTGGGGGAGAGGTTGGGACACATAAGATCTCCAATACCCAGAAAAGGGTTTGGGCAGATTCTAAACAGTTCAGGAGATATTAAAATAATTAATATTTTTAATGGAGTCCCTAAGTCTAAACTTAAGGAAAATAAAATATTATTGTGTATTAATATGAAACTGTGTTAGAATGGTCCAAAATACATGGATCAAGCCAGATCTAATCTTAGCCATTGTTTAGGGACTTAATCTCGGTTGTTGATTTGTCAATGAGAAAAGTATAAGAGAAGGCTTGAGGGTCACTTGGAGAATATACTGAGGGAGACCAGTCAGTTCAATTTTTGGAGCGGGGTTAGCTGAGAAATTGAACTAGTGGTCTGGAGAGCAGTTAGGAGGCAGCAAGTATGGAATAGAGAGACGAGAGATCAACGCATAGGCAGAAGAGATTAGACGCAGGGCCAGAGGAAGCCACAAAGAGGCAGTAGAGACTGCGCAAAGCCAACAAGGTCTACGTCATCCACACAGAGGCTGTAGGAGTGACGTAGAAGGCCAAAGAGGCTACGTAGAGCCTCATTAGGCTGACGCAGAGGTTAGTAGGGCCTACGTTGGGTTCAGAAGAAGTGCTGGAAAATTTGTCTATTTGTGGGTAAGCCAGTTTAGCACCCTGTTGTACTAAACGATTGCTGAATAATAAAATCCTCCCTTGCTACACTGGTTTTCCCACATTGGGTTTTTCTGGGGACATTAGTCCAAAATAACTATGTCAGTGTGTTGATTCTTGTGCATATGTTTGTTTCTGTATTATGGTGTGATATCAACAACAATATTTATTTTAATGTTTGTTGAAGTAATTTCATGAATAACTTATGGTGAAATAAGTAGGAAAAGTAAATCAATTGCTGCAGTGATAGAATTTTCACATGGTATTAGTGCAAGTAATCAGAGACAGAAAGGGAAAATCAGTTATGGGTCGAGACAACAATGCAGAGGCATCTACCTCCGGGGACTCATGCAAATTTTCTATTGATTGCACAAGAGAAAGAGATTTCGATTTCTCTATGTTGGCTTCCAGGTTGGAAGAAGAAGTGGTGTGCATGACTAGTGCTGGATCATCAAAAGTATGGTATATAGACAGTGGAGCCTCGTGGCATATGATGGGAATCAGGGAGATTTTTAGATAGAATCGGGAGAGCGATTTTGTGCCACAAGTGTGTTGCATGTACCAGAATTGGGGATGAACTTACTTTCCGTGTCACAACTACAAGGCAAGGGCTATGACGTCTACTTCATCAAGGAAAAGGTATACGTGAAACACTTGAGCTGGAAAAAGAAAGTGCAAATCGGGATCAAAAGTAATCGGTTGTATATATTACAACTAGAATCTCCAATAGCACTAATAGGTAGTCATGGGGACAAGGACTTGAACGAACTATGGCACAGAAGGATGGGTCACTTGCACCATGGAGCTCTGAGAATTCTCAGGGGCACTATAACAGGGGTTCCGGATCTGAGTACGGAACGAGATGATGTATGCAGGGGATGTGCTCTAGGAAAGTATACCAAGGCAACATTTCCTAGGAGCAAACACAGGGCCAAGAGTGTACTAGGATTGATACACTAAGATATCTGCGGAACTATGTCCGTCAAAGCTCTCAGTAGTGCTGAGTATTTCCTTACCTTCATTGACGACCACTCGAGGAAAACTTAGATTTATTTTCTAAAAACTAAGGATGAGGTTTTCTGTCGATTCAAGGAATTCAAGGCTCTAGTGGAGAATCTGACTGGTAAGAAAATAAAATTCTTGCTCTTAGATAATGGTAGAGAATATATCGATAAGGACTTCACTGATTATTGTGCTAAGGAGGGCATCAGAAGGGAGTGGACAACTCCCTACAATTTGGAGCAGAATGGGGTGTAGAAAGGAAAAACAATACTATTGTAGAAGCAGCCAAGGCCATGCTGTATGATCAAAATACACCAAAATTCCTATGGGCGGAAGCCTGCAACACAACTGTCTACGTTCAAAACAGGACTCCTCATTGGGCATTGGGCAAGATTACTCCAGAGAAAGTCTTCACTGGGAAGACGCTTGAAGTCGGTCATTTCAACATATTTGGGAGTTTAGCATATTTCCGCATACTCAAAGAAAAAAGGAAGAAGTTGGATCAGACTACAGAAAAGGGGTATCTGGTGGGATATAGCGAGAATGCTACGACATACAAAATCTATCTTCCAGGGAGCAGGAAGGTAGTAGTACGACGAGATGTAAAGTTCATGGAGGACAGAGCTTTCAGAAGATCTTGTGAAACGCCTTCCGAGGAGCAGTGGAAAGAGGATCCGTTGGTCATGCCTCTTCAACCAACGGAAGTGAAGAATCCTTCCTCAGGTCAGGAAGATTCTTAGGATGAGGAGGAGTGAACAGAAGCACCTGCTAGTAGAAGAAGAACTAGTAGAGCTTCATCAGATTCTACATGATGCAGAGAACTTCATCGGTGATCCAAGGAATAGTAAGAGGGAGCGAAAACAACCAAATAGGTATCAGGCGTTAGTAGCTTAGGATGGGGAGCTTGCTAGTTTCAAGGAGGCAGCTCAGCATCAGGTCTAGCTAGATGCGATGGTGGAGGAGTATAACTCCATAATGGTGAATGATGTTTGGGAGGTGGTGTCAAGGCCTCAAGACAAATTTGTGGTAGGTTCAAGATGGATCAACAAGAACAAATATGTTGCGGATGACAGCATTGAGAAATACATGGCTAGGTTTGTGGCTAAGTGGTATGTTCAAAAGGAAGGGATTGACTATGAGGAAACCTTCGCCCCGGTAGCTAGGTATACATCTATTAGGACCATGATATCTCTTGCAGCCTAGATGGGATGGAAGATCCATCATATGGATGTCAAGACGACATTTTTGAATGGGGTAATAGAAGAAGAGGTATACATTGAACAACCAAAGGGATTTGAAACTCATGAGAAGAAGTCTCATGTATGCAGACTGAAGAAAGCCTTGTATGGGATGAAGTAGGCACCGAGAGCATGGTATGGTCGAATAGATGGCTACTTGCAGTAGATGGGGTTTTCCAAGAGTGACGCGGATCTGAATCTCTACTATCTGGTCGTAGAGAATGAGCCACTTATCTTAGTATTATATGTGGGTGATCTCTTTTTGACAAGATCATCTAGACTCATTGAGGACTGCAAGAAGAATCTTGCCACAGAGTTCGATATGAAGGATCTGGGATGAATGCACTACTTCCTAGGGTTGAAAATTTGGCAGCAAAAAGGAGAAATCTTCCTTGGGCAAGGGAGGTATGCTACATAGATCCTGAAAAGGTTCGGGATGGAAGACTGTAGACCTATGGCTATGCCAATGATCACCAACTGGAAGAAGATTGATGTAACAGAAGACAAGGACATCGATCGCACTCTATACCGACAACTCATAGGGTCCCTGATGTATATGGTCAATACCAAGCCAGATATTTGCTACGCTGTCAACACCCTCAGTCAGTTCATGGTGGAACCAAAGAGGACACACTGGGCAGCAACTAAACACGTTCTCAGGTATTTACAGGGAACAGTGGATTATGTGCTCTTATACACCAAGGGTAAGGATATTGGGTTGAGTGGATTTACTGATGCAGATTGGGCAGGGAGTTCAGTGGATCGGAAAAGTACCTCTGGGTACTATTTCAACATTGGATCAGGAATGACCTCTTGGTGCAGTAGGAAAAAAAATTCCGTGGCTCTGAGCTTATATCAGGCAAAATATATGGCAGCAAGCACAACTTCGTGTGAGGCCATATGGCATAGAAAACTGTTGGTGAACCTATTCAGAAGCAATATGGAGGCGACTAGGATCATGTGTCATAATTAGAGTTGTATCAAACTCTCTGAGATTCCAATATTTCATGATAGGTCGAAGCATATTGATATTCGGTGTCACTTTGTCAGAGACTGTGTCCAATGAGGAGCTATACAGTTGAGCTACACTCCTACAGGAGAACAAGTGGCAGATATTCTCACCAAGGCCCTTAGAAAGTCAAAATTTGACTACTTCAAGGAAAAGATGGGGATGGTAAAGAACCCCTTTCAGAAGTAGTGTGTTAGTAGCACGAATGAAGAGGGAGTTGCAGTGTAGATGCAGTGTTGGGAGAAAGGACCAACAGTAGCACAGATGCAGAGGGAGTTGTAGTGCGGATTCAGTGTTGGGAGAAAAGACCAGCAGCGACATGGATATAGAGGGAGTTTTCGTACAGATGCAGCAGTGGCAGTAGCAGAGTCATGGGAAACAGTACAGGATGCAGAGGATGTTGGGTAGGGAGGCTTAACATCAGCACAGGGACTGATGACGGATGATCAAGGTGATACTCATTGAGGAGTATTACTCGAGCACAGTCCTCGCTAAGAGGGAGTGTTGATTTGGTGTAGCATCGGATGTTCTCTAGCCTCGAAATTCGGTGGAGAGGTTAGGGCACATAAGATCTCCAATACCCAGAAAAGGGTTTGGGCAGATTCCAAACAGTTCAGGAGATATTCAAATAATTAATATTTTTAATGGAGTCCCTAAGTCTAAACTTAGGGCAAATAAAATATTAATGTGTATTAATATGAAATTGTGTTAGAATGCTCCAAAAGACATGGATCAAGCCAGATCTAATCTTAGTTGTTGATTAGGGACATAATCTTGGCCGTTGATTTGTCAACGAGAAAAGTATAAGAGGAGGCTTGAGGGTCACTTGGAGAATATACTGAGGGAGACCAGTCAATTCAATTTCTGGAGCGGGGTTAGTTGAGAAATTGAACTAGTGGTCTGGAGAGTAGTCAGGAGGCAGCAAGTACAGAACAGAGAGACGGGAGATCAACACAAAGGTAGAAGAGATCAGACACAGAGCCAGAGGAAGCCATGCAGAGGCAGCAGAAAGTGCGCAGAGCCAGCAAGGGCTGCGTCATCCACGTCGAGGCTACAGGAGTGATGCAGAAGGCCAAAGAGGCTGCGTAGAGCCTAAGTAGGCTGACGTAGAGGTCAGTAGGGCCTACAATGGATTCAAAAGAAGTGCTGGAAAATTTTTCTATCTATGGGTAAGCCAGTTTGGCACCCTGTTGTACTAGAAGATTGCTGAATAATAAAATCCTCCCTTGTTGCACCAATTTTCGCACATTGGGTTTTTCCGGGGACATTAGTCCAAAATAACTGTGTTAATGTGTTGATTCTTGTGCATATGTTTGTTTCTGTATTATGGTGTGATATCTGCAACAATATTTATTTTAGTTTTTGTTGAAGTAATTTCATGAATAACTTATGGTGAAATAAGTAGGAAAAGTAAATTAGTCGTTGCAGTGATAGAATTTTCACATGACCAAGGCGGGGAGTAGTGGCAAGGGAGGTCGAATCAAGAAAGAGGAGGATGCGGCTCTAGCATCTACGGGACAACATGGGGAGAAGAAGAAGAAGGATATCTTCAAGGTGAAGTGCTTCCACTGTGGGGAGCTGGGACATTATGCATCCTAGTGTCCCAAGAAGAAAAATAAGGGAGAGACTTCCAACTCCAAGGCAACTCCAGCTAAGGCAAAGAAAGAAATCGAGAGTCGGGACTGATGACGACTATGCCATGAGTGCTCATGCACCTCTAGAGAAGAGGTGGGTAGACATCGAGTTGTAGTCAGGAGGACTACATACTAGGGGCAGGATCCTTGAGGTGCCCAAACTCTTGTGTCATATCTAGCTACGGGAGCCCTTAACGATAGTAGCAGGATGATAGAGGTTGGGTGGAGTAAAGTGTAGTGGAGGAGCAAGGCAGTGCTTGGGTGCAGAAATATGAGGCAACGTAGTGGAGGTTGCAGCAATGCGAGAGGCACAAAGATGTATGCAGTAGCAGCAGAGGGAGCATAGGATAGCTGCAACATCATGAGGCTTCCAGACTGACCGGGATGTCAACATTTGGGTAGATCAGTTACTTACTCCTGGGTAACTGAGTTGTAGTGCACGAATTAGCAGTTGCAGTGCTAGGGCCAGCATTGGCAGCATATTGAGAGGGAGCTGTAGTACAGATGTAGCAGTAGCAGTGGTAGTGTCATGGGCAACAGTACAGGATACAACAGTGCAAATGATGTGAGGCAACATGCCAAGCATCAGCACAGGTATCGGTGCGGAAGGATCAGTGTGATGTTTCAGTGGTGGAGCATTATTAGAGCACATTCCTCGCTAAGAGGGATTGTTGATTTGTGGTAGCATCGGATGTGCTCTAGCCATGAAAATTGGTGGAGAGGCTACAACACATAGGATCTCCAAAACCCAGAAATGATTTGGGGAAATTCCACCCAGTTGGAGAGATATTAAAATAATTAATATTTTTGATAGGGTTTCTAAGTCTAAACTTAGAAAATTAAAATATTAATGGGTATTAATATAAAATTGGGTGAGAATGTTTTAAATAACATGGATCAAGCCAAATCTAATCTTAGCCGTTGATTAGAGAATTAATCTCAACTGTTGAAGACTCAACAAGAAAAGTATAAGAGGAGGCTTGAGGGTCAGTTGGAGATACACCAAATTGATCCGTTAGTTCAATTTTCTAGAGCAGGGCTTTTTGAGAAAATTCGAACTAGTGGTCTATTGCAGCGAGGGGCAGTGAGTAGTAGTATATAGCAGAGAGGCAGGGATAGTGCCAAAGGGTCATCGTAGTGACTGAAGAGGTTGATGCAGAGGAAGCTAGAGCTACGCAGAGGTAGTGGGGGACTGTACAGAAGCTGAGGGGCCTGTGTGGGTGACGTAGAGGGCCAAAGACCTGACGCAGAGAGCAAGGAGGCTGATGCAGAGGCTTCAAGAGCTAATTTGAAGCTAGTAGGGCTGACTTAGGGCCAAGAGGAAGCATTGGAAGGATTTTCATGGGGCAGACTAGAGCTGAGAGGCTGAATATCTGTCTCCGAGAAGAGGTATTACTGTCTTGTAACAATCTCTGTTTGGCGAACTATTTATGGCACGCTAGTTGTACTCAAGAATCAGCATAATAATAAAACCCTCAAAACTAATGCACCGGTTTTCCCGCATTAGGTTTTTCTGGGGATGATTGTCCAAAAATAATGGTGTCCCTTGTGTGTTTGTCTCAGTATTTCAGTTGCTAATTTGTATATGAGTTAAGGCTGCATTTGTGTTTATTTCAGTATTTATATTTATAAATAACTTGTTAATGAAATGAACAAGTAGGAGAAATTAAACCAGATAAGGTAGTAGGGATTTCTAACGTGTCAGACTTAGAAATTTCAACATAAACTTTGGTGCATACATACCTCATCTTGATTCTCCTTTGATCATCTTAGCTTCATTTGGTTGTCCTTGGTGTGGCCCTTCTTGCTTCATCTTAGCTTGCCTGCATATCATCCTTTTCTTCAATCCCATGAATGGGATTCCCGATGAGACATCTACTTTGGTTCATGAACCTTCTTTTGAAGATTCCATTATAGGATCTTAAAGACACTTGCCTTGCAAATGTTTCTTTTCTTTTGATGATGGAGGTCTTCTAAGATTCTTAATCATGATCAATCGTCTTTTATCATGGATGAGGTCTTATCCTAGGTATGCTCCTTCTATATGAATATCTTGAGCTATATCTACCATGCTCCTATATTCGAGAAAATATTTCTACCCATGTATTTTTATAAATATCCTCTCAAGGAGTTCACAGGAATCATACCGGATATGTCTGAGTGAACCAACTGCAATATATCCGAGGTCTTGCTTTGGCTTGAGGGGAATGGTCCCCTTTCGAGCGTCCCTTCGGCACATCCTGGACATACACCTTCTTGCTCTAATTTGAACTCGGGCATCCCGATCACCATTTTTCTTACATGGGGTAGAGCTTTATAATGAAGGTGAGCAAACCTTCGATGCCATAGTTCGGAATAAAGAGATGTGTCACAAGACATGACACCCAGAGGACTTCCACCGACCTGATATAATGAATCAACTTGAAAGTTTGAAACCCAAGAGTAAAAGCATCTTTAAAGTTCTTTTTCCATACGCGTAGCTTGCCATCGCTGAAGGCCACCTTGTAGCCTTTGTCTTCCATTGCCAAAATAGACACCAGGTTCTTTTTTAGATCAGGTACATATAATACATCTTGTAAGTGGATGGTATTACCCTGATTCAATTGAAGAGTGACATTTCCTACGCTTTTGACGGGATATTTTGAATTATCTCCAAGAACAATTTCCAGGTTGGTTTCCTTCTCTATTAGATTATAGAGAGCTTCTTTGTAACCAATGAAGTGCTTTGAGGCACCACTATCAATAAGCCAATTTCCCAGCGAGTCCAGGAGAGCAGTAGTAGATAGAGCTGCTGGTAGATAATATTCATCTTGCTTATTGTTAACAGTGTTAGATTCATACCTGGAATTTCTTGCCTTCTTGAATGGTTGTCCTCTTCCTTGATTTTCGACACTTCTTTTACCTCTGCCATTTGACCTGCCATTCCTTTGATTGCCTTGAGAGGGATTTTGATCATCATCCCGGTGTGAGTCCTTTTTATTAGGGCACTCCCTTGCATAGTGACCCGTTTTATTGCAATTGTAACATCGTCCTTTTCTTCCACCCTTTGGTCCAACCTTTCCTTTGAATTTAGCCCCAGAATTGTTTCTTCTTTTAGTATGAGAAGAAAAGGCAGAGGGATGACCTTTAAGTATGGGCATTTCGTGCTCTTCCATTCTCGTTTCTTCTTGAATGCATCTGACCATTAATTCCTCAAATCCAGGAATTACGTTATTGTTGAGAAGAGTAGTCCTGAATATATACCATTCAGATGGCAGTCCTCCAAGAGTTGTGAATGTCATTTCTCTGTCAGGAATTACTTCCCCAATAGGTAGGAGATCGTTCTTGATCTCGATGATCTTTAAAAAATATGCTTGCATAATCTCATCTTTGCCCTTCTTAATTTCCTTCATCTTATCTCTAAGAAACAAGACTTGATTTGCATCATTAACTTTAAATAAACTCACCAGTCTATCGTAGATTTCTTTGGAGCTGTTCAGTTCGGAAACATAGGCTACCAAGCATTTGTTGATAGAGTCCCGAATGATCTTCCTTGCTTTGAATTCTCCCTTGGTCCATTTGTTCCTAGTAGCAACAAATGCATTTGATGGAGGCTCAACAATCTCGCCTCTCACATGGTCCAACACTTCTTGCTCTTCTAATGTTATATCGAGAGACATCTTCCATCCGTGATAGTCAGACTTCTCACAGAGTTTGTCTTTAGCAGGGAAGTGTGTTGAGGACCCCATGATTTCTTTTTAAGATAGCCTTGCCAACCTTCTCTCCGGTGATTGCTCTTGCTCTTGCTCTTGCTTGGGCTTTTTCTTCACCTCAGCTCCGATACCATGTTAAATTATGGTATGTTCTATGCTTAGAGCAGTTTACTTATTTTTCTTCTTATTAGCCATAGATTAGCAATCACATATACATTAAGTAAAGTGCATATAGAACATTAAATGATCAACAAAAAACAAGCCAAGACAAGAGACACAAGATGTGGCGGCTAGCCAGGGACAAACCCCAATGCGGGGAAACCTTTTGATCAAATCTTCTTTTATCTTCAATAGTTCAGCAGAGAGAAATAATACAAAATTTGAATTCTATAATTTTATATTAGCAGCAGCAAACCCTAGATCAACAAAGTCAAACTTGGTCAAACTAGTTGCAATTGACCTCTAAAATACTTGGTCAATTTCCGGTCAACTTGTCCTCGAACAGCCTGAAGAAACAGCCCTTGAACAGCCCTAGAAGTTCAGTCAATTTGCAGATTTCTGAAGTCAACTTGTAGCCCTAAACTAGGGCAGTCAACACCAGTGAAACCAGAGGTCAGATCACCTCAATTTTTCGCGCCAAAAATTGTGGCCTGCCTAGGAGAGGCCACCACACCCAATCCGCACTTCTGGAAGGTCAACACTGGTCAAAGGGATGACCTGCTGCTCTAGCGTCTTTCTTTCTGTGTCTTTCTTGCCCTAGGACGTCTTCCTTTCAGCCACACGTGTGAGAGAGAGAGAGAGGCTCCTTTTATGCGTAGGAGAGAGAGAGAGAAGATGAGTGAATTGAATTTTCCAAATGAGGAGAATGCTCCTTGTATTTATATGCAAACATTGAGGTTGAATAGACATGACTATTGGGCTTCTGAGCCTACATAAGTTTGCTCGCCGACCTTGACAATTTGTCCATAATCAAAATAAATTCATATCTGCATAAATACTTATCGGAATCGAATGATTTTTAGATCAATCCTACATCTCTCAATGAGAGGAATCCAGGAAAAATATCAGAAGCCATAAATAAGGTGATCTACATGGAGTTTGGCCCTACCATGGCCCTAGTTGCCAATTTTAACAAGACCGAAACTAGTTACATTTCCTTCAACAAGGGTTTCATTGATGGAACATAGACATAGTTTTCATATGACTAGGCTTTTTCCTTATGTCAATTTTCAGATATCAATGCCCATATCAATAATTTTAACAATAAACCCTAGTACCACTAAACCACAATAGTTCATGATGGACCCTTAACAAAAATATACCATACATACCTCATGGTTACATACCTGTAGTGGTCTGCAATTCTAGATGCCATGATTTCTTCATCGTATTTCCTCAAGGTGTGCATCTCACTGTTTTTGTTTGCTCATCTTTTCCCAAGAACTTCTAAAATTTCCAAAATGTTAACAATGATTGCCAACAAAACTTATCGTTTAATGTCAACAAAAGATGTGATTGTTATAACATCGAGACCTGCTTTTGGTCTGTTATCTCTTCAAAGTC
The DNA here is from genome assembly GCA_000404065.3 of Pinus taeda. Taxonomy (NCBI): domain Eukaryota; kingdom Viridiplantae; phylum Streptophyta; class Pinopsida; order Pinales; family Pinaceae; genus Pinus; species Pinus taeda. The sequence continues at coordinate 21,668 of APFE030332477.1, forward strand.
AATAAGCCTATGCTTCTCTGCTGGACACTTTGATATGTTCATGTATCATTGAATTGACTACTTTAGGTGCAGCGATATTCCAAAAAGACTTCAAAATATTGACTTGTAAAGCTTGTCAACAATCCAAAATTACCTTATACTTGTGGTGTCACTGTCACAATAATGTGACCTTGTTGAAAAATGTGTAACTAGGTTCGGTCTTCATAAGTATGAAATGTATTCTTGTAAATATAAAATGAAAAATAAATTATTATTATTATTATTGGAGCATGGGTTTCATGCTCAAGTTCTTTTATTTTATAGGTCAACCACCCAATGAGTGCTTCTAGGGTTTATCCTAGGTATAAGAGTCATTGTCATATATTGAAGACCTTATGGGCACATTATAAATTGTAAAGAAAAAAGTATTTTGTCTTTAAAGTCTCAAAATACCTCCAAGATCAAGTCGGCCTAATGAGCTCTCAAGTCGACGTACATGAAGAGCCACGTCCACCCTTGAGGAAGCCTATATATAAGAGGAACTCGTCCTCCATTTGGACCACTCACTCACTCATCTCTTATGCAAAGAAGCACAAGAGAAGAAGGCAAGAAGGAAGTGCGAAGAAGAGGAAGTCAAAGAAGTCGAAGTGTTTCTGGGCCTTATCTTTCTTTGTTGGGAAGATTTTGCATTGGGATCTCTTGTGGTTCGATTTTGGAAGCAGAAGAGAAGGTAAGGCAAGCAAAGACCTCTTAGGGCATCTTAGTAGCCCTAAGACTCAAAACAAGACAAGCTAAGTCAAGATAAAGGCTATTAGAGGGAGATCAAAGTTGTTGATTTGGGGTAGCATCGGATGTGCTCTAGCCACGAAATTTGGTGGAGAGGTTGGGGCACATGAGATTTCCAATACCCAGAAAGGGTTTGGGTAGATTCTAAACAGATCAAGAGATATTAAAATAATTAATATTTTTAATGGAGTCCCTAAGTTTAAACTTAGGGAAAAATATTAATGTGTATTAATATGAATCTGTGTTAGAAAGGTCCAAAAGACATGGATCAAGCCAGATCTAATCTTAGCCATTGATTAGGGACTTAATCTCGGTCGTTGAGATGTCAACAGGGAAAGTATAAGAGGAGGTTTGAGGGTCACTTGGAGAACACACCAGATGATCAATCATTGTATTCTCTAGAGCGGGGTTTGCTATGAGAGATAGAATCAGTGATCGGGAGAGAAACTGAGGGGCATTGAGTACAGAGAAACAGAGAAGGCAGAGATTATGCTGGGAGAGTAGTGCAACAGCCAAGCGCTGTGTAGAGCACCAGAGGGGCCAGCACAGCTGACGCAGGGCCTCCTGGGGCTAACACAGGCCTAGAAATGCTGACACAAGGCCAGCGTGAGACACAGAGGGGCTGACACAGTCCAATTTGGGCAAACACTAGGGTTGCAGAGCAGTTTTGTGTTGAGGAGTTGCCGAAAGGATTTTCCAAGGTTTTAGCCAGGAGATTTCTCTCAAACTGTGAGGAATAGTTGCTAAGGAAATTCTCTGTTGGGTAGGCCAGTTTCGGCACCCAGATTGTACTTTGATATTGCTTAATAAGAAAACCCTCAAATAGTTGCACCAGTTTTCCCGCATTGGGTTTTTCCGGGGACAGTGGTCCAAACATAATGGTGTCATGTGGTGTGTTTGTTCTTGTTTCTTTTAGTTGCTGATCTGTAATATGCTGAGCATGCACTGGCGTTTATTTTCAGTATTTACTTTGTAAATAACTTGTTAAAGAAAAATAACAAGTAGGTAAGAATAAATCAGAAAAAGTGCATGTGGGTTTCTAAACTAAATAAATTTAGAAACTTCAACATGGTATTAGAGCGTGATTGCAGATCATAGGACTAAAAGACATCAGTCGAGCGAAGCAATAGCAACAGAAAATAGCTGTCCCGAGGTGACAGAAGTTGTTTCTAGCAGCGCAAAAGCCATGAAGTGTGACGCAGAGCCAGCCAAAGCCACGCAGAAGAAGTCGGGAGCTACGCAGAGCCTTAGAGAGGCCACCGTTGCTGACGCAGAGAGACAGAGGGCTGACGCAGGGCATCTCAGGGCCGACTCGAACTCATCTGGGGTGACGCAGAGCTAGCATGAGGCAGATAGGGGCTGACACAGTTCACAAAGAGGCAGTTGCTAGAGTTTAGACGACTGCAGAAATATTGCAGAGTGGAGTTGTTGAGGTACTGTAGTCAGAACAGTACCTGATAGAGCAGGGCCAGAGGAGTTGTTACCAAGGGTTTCTAGTTGAGGAACTTGGATCAGCAGTGCAGTTGCACAAGACGATCAGAGTAAGGGGCATCTCGACAAGCGGCAGAAGGATTTCTAGGAGAGAAATCAAGACTCAGAGGGAGTCCAAAAGAGAACTTGCAGACGTGAAGTAGAGACTCAGAGGAGTCGAACAGAGAACTTCCAGGAGGGAAGTAGAGGAGCGTCATGGCACTACACGGGGTAAGACAGCAGGATAGACTGGACGGAGCATCAAACTTCGCACTCTAGAAGGCCAGAATCTTATCAGTGCTTGACAGGAATCGTGTCAAGAACTTTGCGTTGAAGGTTATAGCTATCCCAGTCAACCCCAATGATAAGGACAAGTACGAAGAGACAAGGGCGAGGGTGAAGTGCATTATCCTTGACAGGGTCAAGGATCATGTGGTACCACATATAGCTGAGAAGGAAACGACAGTTGAGATGTGGGAGGCTCTCAAGAACCTGTACCAACATACTTCTGTGCAGAGAAGAATGTTGCCCGAGAACCAGATGAGGTCGTATCAGATGAAGAAGGGTCAATCAATTGACCCCTTCCTTGGAGGACTGAATGAGATCCGAGACTAGTTGACTGCTATAGGAGCAACACTAGATCAGGAGCTTATGGTGAGGATAGCCCTGAATGCTATCTCAGAAGATTGGGAAGTGTTTGTCCAGAGTATCCTAGGCAGAGGGACTCTCCTACCTTGGGACGAGATGTGGGCAGCTCTTCGCCAAGAAGAGATCAGACGGCAATCAAAGACAGGTAGTAGCAACAAAGGGATCAAAGTTCAGCAGGAGGAGGAGGATGTGGCCCTAGCATCTGAGGGAAAGCAAGAGAGGCAGAAGAAGAGAGATCTCTCCAAGATCAAGTGCTTCGACTGTGGGGAGATGGGTCATTATGCTACCTAGTGCCCAAGGAAGAAGAGTAAGGGAGAGTCTTCCGAGACTAAGGTAGCACTAACACGGGCAAAGAAGGAAGTTTTGACAGACGATGACTGTGCCATGAGTGCACACACACCACTTGAGCGGAAGTGGGGAGACATCGAGCTATAGTTAGGCGGACTACAGGCGATGAGGGGCAAGATCCTTGAAGTACCTAGCCTCTTGGATTAGACCTTGCTACAGGAGCCCCGACGAGGAGTAGCAGGACTGGCTGAGTGGGTAGGGATGGATGCGGATGGAGTGGCAGAGAGAGCTACAGTGCAGGAGTCCCAAGATAGTGCACAGCTAGCATGCTGCAGTAGTGCGAGAGGCACAAGAGTGTTGCACCAGTGCAGGAAGGCACAGAGAGGTGTGCAACGGTGCGAAACACAGAGAAGTGCTACAGCAGCGTAGAGGTCAGAGAGAGGGAGCACGTGTCAGCGGCAGAGGGAGCTTCAGCATAAGTGGGTGTTTCTAGCCCAATAGGGAGGTCAGTTGGGAGATCATTACCTACTTCTTAGTAACTAAGTTGCAGTGCAGCAGTGGGCAGCACGATGCAACATGATGAGAGGAGGTGCAATGCGGATGTAGTGCAGAGGATGTTGGGCAGGAAGGCCTAGCATCAACACAGGTACAAATGCTGAATGATCAGAGTAATACTCAATGAGGAGAATTGCTAGAGCACAGTTCTCGCTAAGAGGGAGTGTTGAATTGGGGTAGCATCGGATGTGCTCTAGCCACGAAATTTGGTGGAGAGATTGGGACACATGAGATCTCCAATACCTAGAAAGGGTTTGGGCAGATTCTAAACAAATCAGGAGATATTAAAGTAATTAATATTTTTAATGGAGTCCCGAAGTCTAAACTTAAGGAAAATAAAATATTAATATGTATTAATATGAATCTGTGTTAGAATGGTCCAAAAGACATGGATCAAGCCATATCTAATCTTAGCCGTTGATTAGAGACTTAATCTCGGCCGTTGGGATGTCAACAAGAAAAGTATAAGAGGAGGCTTGAGGGTCACTTGGATAGCACACTAGATGATTAGTGATTCTATTCTCTACAGTGGGGTTTGCTAAGAGAGATAGAATCAATGATTAGGAGAGCAGCTAAGGGGCATTGAGTACAAAGAAACAAAGAAGGCATAGATTGTGCCGGGAGAGCGGCCCAGCAGCCAAGGAGGGTGACACAGAGCCAGCAAGGGCTCACGCAGAGGCAGCCAAATGCTATGCAGAACACCAGAGGGGCCAGCACAGCTGACGCAGAGGCTCCCAGGGTTGACGGATGGCCTCTTGGGGCTGACGCAGGGCCAATGTGAGATAGAGAAGGGTTGACGCAATCCAGTTTGGGTAGATGCTGGGGTTGCAAAGCAGTTTTGTGTTGAGGAGCTGCCAGAAGGATTTTCTGGGGTTTCAGTGAGGAGATTTCTCTCAAACTGTGAGGTATAACTGCTAAGGAAATTCTCTGTTGGGTAGGCCAGTTTTGGCACCCAGATTGTACTCCGATATTGCTTAATAAGAAAACCCTCAGATAGCTGCACTGGTTTTCCTGCACTGGGTTTTTCCGGGGACATTGGTCCAAAAATAATGGTGTCATGTGGTGTGTTTGTTCTGGTTTCTTTTAGTTGCTGATTTGTAATATGTTGGGCACGCATTGGTGTTTATTTTCAGTATTTACTTTGTAAATAACTTGTTAATGAAAAATAATAAGTAGGTAGGAATAAATCAGAAAAAGTGCATGAAGGGTGTCTAAACTAAGTAAACTTAGAAACTTCAACAAAAGTCTCCTACAGAAGCAATCGAAGTTGCTGCGGAGCAAAATTTCGAATCTACTGGAAGGTTGAAGACATTGCAGCAGTAGGTCGTGGTAGACTTGATCTTGGAGGATATTTATCTGAGTCTAGGTTATGTTATTCATCAATTGAAAGACTTGAAATATAAGAAGAGATTTACGGGTTTTCCCCTCAAGAGGAGGGGTTTTGGCCCTGGCTTGTAGCCTATACACTGTCACTGTTCTTATTGTTTTGGTAGTTGTTTGATGTATTTCACATTGAAATAATAACGAACAAAGCTAATAAGTAAAAGATAACATAAACAGTTATCAAGTTAAGAGAATTAACATATTGATTGCCCTATTGAATTCTCAACATGGTTTTAGAGCCTTGGTTCTCCAAGGGCATCATGCATATCTCCTCTACAATGAAGAAGGTCATCAAGAAAATTGCAAGCCAACTCAAGAAAGGTATCAATGAAGCATGGAGTTTCTTATTCTCTTCAAAGAAGGCATCAATCAATGAAAGGGATGAAGGTCTCTTCTCGGCTCTCTCTAGTACATTCCAAGACGAAAACATGTGGGTAATTGATAGCGGTGCATTAAGGCACATGTCTGGCCACTCCAACCAACTGAAGACCTTATCAAAAGGAAAATCCGCTTCCTTTGTGGAAGTTGAAGACAACAAGAGCTATCCTGTGAAAGGCATTGGATCAGCATCCATAAAACTCAAAGATGGAAGCAACATCCACCTCAACAACATTCTATTTGTTCCAAGTTCACACAAAAATTTACTTTCTACTTAAAGTTTAGAAGACAAAGGAGATAGAATAGCCTTCATTGATGGAAAATTAGTTGTTTGGGGAAAAGACTCAAGCATCAATCAGGCAAAAGTTATTGGTATCTGTTGTCGCACAAAGTGTATAGGCACCGCGACAATGCTCAAGAGTAAGGGCTATCACTCTAATCTTTACTCCGTTTAGACTCTCTCCTAAACAAGTCAAGAGGGGTAGTTCCTAGGGGTAAATGAATGAGGATAGCCTGTAGAACACAGGTTTTAGGAGACTTAAGCATGAACAACTTGTAGAATAGAAGAATCACTACCACAAAATTTAAAAAAATTTAAATGCGAGGGCACAAATTCCCCTTTTGATTTAATTCCTTAACAATTCTAAAGTCACCAAACAATTTTTAAAATTTTTAGATTTTTGAATGTTTTTGAATTTTTGTTTATGAAACAAAATTAAAATAAAAAAGAAGAATAAAAACATAGATAAAATTAAAGTCATAAAATGAAAAAAAAGTGTGAAAAGCCCAAAAAAAAAAATCGAATTTAGAAAAGGCCTAAGTAACAAAAAAAAAAAAAAAATCAAAATAAAAAGATATAAAAAGAAATCAAAACAAATAAAGCAAAACGAAAGACCAAAAAGATGCAATCGAATTTTAAAGTACCTAACCCTAATGCATAAAATATAAAACAAATGAAATAAAAAAAATCGAATGTTAGTGTATCGAATGTTTGAGTTTTTGCAAGTCTGGCGGCAACAAGAGTTTCGACAGAGGAGGCAGTGCGTAGGTGAGGGAGAGGAAGAAGAGGAAATGACTACAGAATGGAGCCGAGGGAAGTGAAACGCAGCTCAAGCGGATGGCAGGAGGGACTCACACGGGCCAGGAAGAGGAGTCTACGCGAAGGGTAGAGATGGACGTAGATGATGGCCGTGGGTTTTTTGTAGGGTTTGCAGGTTCGAGGAGGGCCAAGGAGTGGATGGCACGAAAGAAATGGTAGTGGGAGAGGGAGAAATTTCGAGGGGATTGCGATGAAGGGAAGCGCGTGGGTTATAGAATGGGTCAATGGAAACAGATTTTGTAGGGGAAGGAGTTGCCACAACGCAACAAGGACACAATGGTTAAAGAGAAAAAAACGCAGAGATAAAAAAATCAAAATTTGCAATAGACGATGATGGGAGTGGTGTGTGTAAGTCGAAGAGGCAATGAGAAGCGAACTAGAAAAAATGTAGTAGACAAAAGGGTTGTGATTTTGGTAGCAAAGGAGGAAAGAGGGTTTAAAAAGAAATTCGAATTTTTTGAGAGAGAGAAAAAACTCCGGAAAAAATGGTAGCCAGAAAACCCTATAAAACATTTCCAGAAATTCTTTGATTAAAGATGATGTGTTGTTTCGCTTCAGAGTTATCCCTGAAACCCTTATAGAAACTTCTAGATCTAAAAATTGTAAAACCCTTGGACTGCAAAAATTTGAATAATATCCCTGCAAGATGATATTGAGGCCATATCTTACCCTCCAGGGTTTAGATCTAGCTTCAAACAAGAATTCTCCTTTAGATCTGCACCTATAATAACAAAAACGAAACACCTAGAAACCAATGTTGCGAACATCAACATCGGGATAAAATCGGCAAGGGTCCGGAAAACCAAAAAATCGTACAAGCTGAAGGCTCTCAGTAGCCAGATCTATCATTATGTTGCACATAAATTAAAATATTTTTTAAATTTTAAAGGAGGTGCTAACTCGAGACCCTTTGTGCATCACCAACAAAAAATCTTATGATAAGCCCGGAGCTAATTTAGTTGGGCTCTTCAGAAAATAAGGATTGGGAGTGGGCTAGTCCAACTGAAAACTTCCTCTAACGTCCGATGATCTAAAATCAAGATTTCCCTACAAAACTCAATCCAGCCATCAAAAATAGAGCGAGAAAATAATAATAAATTTCAGACAAATAGAGATATTTGCTATTACGTTTAAAATTTAAATTATTACTCAAACCCCAGCGATTGAGCAAGATACTTGTACTCAAATAACTCTTCAGAAGCTATCATCAATGGCTTTAGAAAAAATTATGCATGAAAACAACACATCTTACAATATTCCCATGAAGAGTAACACCAACAAAATTTAACCCCAAAGTCTTTCTTTATTATTCAGAAAAAAAGATTACACCAAAGCTTCTTACTAAGCGCACAACTCAAAGATCGGATAGATCCACTAACAAATGACTTCCTATTTAAAGATAAATCCTCCAACGGCTAGTTCGAGTGATCCTCGTCAAAGTAATCTCAACCGTTCATGAAGGACAAAATTTCTCTTAATCTCATCCATCAAAATACTTAATTTTTGAGGAAATTCAAAATTTTCATTTAAATGTATTTTAATTAACTCAAAAATTAAATTTTTGTATTAATTTGACATTGACTTAACCCTAGGGATCAAAGGTTTAAAATTGATCAAAATAGTTAATTCACCTAGTCCCTAAACCTCTTAAGATTTAATTTTTTTGGACTGAGGAATTTTGCCTTTGGAGAATTTAAATTTACCTAGGACCTAGAATTTAATTAAATTTCTGGCTTAGGATTTTAATTAATTTTTGGCCATAAAATTTAATTAATTAACCTATGAGGAGATCAATTTTTTCCAACCCTCAAGACACTTTACATCATGGTTTTCATATTTTTTACATCATAAGGGGGTAAACCCATTTGTAAAAGACCCTCACAGACTACCCATTTCTGCGGCACAAATATAATCCAACAAACCAAGCGATTTGTAATAAAATAACCTAACCAAATAGTTAGGATTATTCCCAAATCACTTTTACATAGACTCAATCCAGAACACTAGGACTCGCCTAAGATCATAGAGACAAAATCCATTCTAGCTTTAGGGTAAGACTGGTGGGGAAAACTCTGCTACCATCTGATAATAGATCAGTGAGACAAAAAACCTCCCAGAATGGAGATTGTCACTAGAAAGGTAGGTCTACCTAGGTCGTTACATACATGACATGGGCCTGCTAAGATTATTTACATTATACACATGCAAAATGGGTTCACATAACATCTTGGAAGTCAGGCTCATGATGATAGCTAGATGGCACACACACATCGATCAGGTGCTATCCATTTTGCGAAAAAAGAGGGCGTAATGCTATGGGTCACTGACACGTAGTAGTCAACAATATTCGAGAAGGAATGTTTTACAAATTAATATCTCCCATAAACCAAGCCATAGTTCACACCGAGATTAATCCATGTGAACTTTGGCATCGAAAGTTTGGTCATCTACATTTCAAAATACTTCCAACTTTAAGTTCCATGGTAGATGAAATACCGAATTTGAAGGAGGATCATGAAAGTGTCTGCAAGGGATGTGCATTGGGCAAGAATACAAAGAGACCATTTGGAAGTAATGTTTTGCGGTCGAAAGTAATCTTTGATCTCATTCACTCCGATGTGTGTGGCCCTATTACTCCAAAATCACTTGGAGGCCATCTATACTATGTCACATTCATAGATGATCATTCAAGAAAGACCTAGGTTTACTTAATGAAAACCAAGGATGAAGTATTTACAAAATTTCAAGAATTCAAGGCTGAAGTGGAGAATCTTACAGAAAGAAGAATCAAGATATTGAGATTTGATAATGGAGGAGAATATACATACTTAGAGATTACAACATTCTGTAAGGAGTCTGCGATTAAGAGGGAGTTGATAGTCCCAAACAATCTCGAACAAAATGGAGTCGCAGAAAGAAAGAACAAATCTATTGAAGAAAGTGTAAAAGCAATGTCACACGATCAAGATCTACCTAAGTTTTCATAGGGAGAGGCAACAAAGACAACAATGTACATTCAAAATTGATATCCTCATAGCTCTCATGATAACAAGACTCCAGAAGAAATGTTCACTGGGAAGAAGCCATCAGTAGATCATCTCTGCATCTTTGAGTGTACTGTGTATATTCATATACCAAAGGACAAAAGAAAGAAGTTGGATTCTTCCAGTATGAAGGGAATATTTGTTGGGTATAGTAAGTCATCAAAGGCCTATAGAATCTATATGAAAGATGGACATAACATTGAAGTTAGTCGTAATGTCATATTTGATGAGAGTATAACATTCAAGAAGACAAAAGAACTTTCCATAGATTTTGATGATGAAGAACTTCCAATATTTGAGGAGGAAGGAGAACGATCACACCATGAAGAAGGAGGGACAAGTGAACCTGTTCAAACCGTGGTCATTCCAGAAACAAGGAAAATACCTAATTGGTTGAAATCCACACTACTTGATGTCATGGGACAGCACAAGGATCACTTAGAGAAAGTAAGAGACCCAAGAAATATTCTGGGTATGCTGCATACATGACAAAATTAATAGAAGCAGAACCATCCACCTTTGAAGAGGTTGTAGAACATTGAGAATGGAAGGATGCCATAATGAAGAGTATCTATCTATAATGAAGAATGGAGTCTGGGAAATCGTAGCTAGAGCCGAAGACAAATCAGTTACTTCCAGGTGGATATATAAGATCAAGCATGCAGCTTATGGAAATATAGATAAGTATAATGCAAGATTTGTGGCTAGAGGGTTCTCTCAACTTGAAGGTATCAACTATGAAGAGACATTTGCTCCAACAGCAAGATATACAACGATTCGATCATTAGTCTCTCTCGCAGCATCGATGGGATGGAACATCCAACAAATGGATGTGAAGACTGTGTTTTTGAATGGCACTATAGATGAAGAAGTCTATATAGAACAACCCTTGGGATTTGAAGTCAAAGATAGGAAGGCATATGTTTGCAGATTGAAGAAAGCATTATATGGCATCAAGTAAGCACCAAGTGCATGGTATGCTAGAATGGATGCATACCTACAAAGAATAGGCTTCACAAAAAGTTCTGCTGAGTCAAACCTTTATATTAAGGTTGTAAACAATGAACCTGTAATTATTTTGTGTATGTAGATGATCTTCTCTTGACAGGTGTAGAAGGTCAAATTGAAGAATGTAAGAAGTAACTAGCAACAAAATTTGACATGAAGGATCTTGGGCTGATGCATTACTATTTGGGACTAGAAGTCTGGCAAGGATCGAATGAAATCTATTTGGGTCAAGGAAAGTATGTGATCGAGATTCTAAAGAAGTTCGAGATGATGGACTGCAAACCTATGACCACTCTGATGATCACAAACTTGAAGAGACTAAGGAGTTTCGAATCAAGCCCTATGGATCCTTCCAGGTATCAACAACTCGTTGGCTCATTGATGTACTTGGTGAATAGTCAACCAAACATATGTTTTGCAGTAAATGCACTCAATCAATTCCAAGTGGAGCCGAAGCATGATCATTGGATAGCAGCAAAGCATATTTTGAGATATCTGAGAGGAACCATCAACTAATGTCTGAAATATAATATAAGGAATGATGTCCAATTGATTGGATATACAAGATTCCGACTGGAGAGGTAGTGAACAATATGGAAGAAGCACTACGGGAGATGTTTTAGTTTAGGATCCTCTATGGTCTCATGGATGAGCAGAAACAAGACACCGTTGCTTTGAGTAGTACTAAGGCTGAATATGTTGCAACATGTGAAGTAAGCATAAAAGCGGTATGATTAAGGAAGCTGCTACCCAATGTTGAAGTTTCTAAGTTTACTTAGTTTAGAAACCCTTCATGCACTTTTTTTGATTTATTCCTACCTACTTGTTATTATTTTTTAACAAGTTATTTACAAAGTAAATACTGAAAATAAACACCAGTTCATGCTCAACATATTACAGATCAACAACTAAAAGAAACAAGAACAAACACACCACATGACACCATTATTTTTGGAACAATGTCCCCGGAAAAAACCCAATGTGGGAAAACCGATGCAACTATCTGAGGGTTTTCTTATTAAGCAATATCAGAGTACAATCTGGGTGCCAAAACTGGCCTACCCAACAAAGAATTTCCTTAGCAGCTATACCTCATAGTTTGAGAGAAATCTCCTAGCTGAAACCTCGGAAAATCCTTCTAGCAACTCCTCAACACAAAATTGCTCTTGCAACACCAACGTCTGCCCAAACTAGACTGCATCAAACCCTCTCTGTCTCACACTGGCCCTGTGTCAGCGTTTTTAGGCTTGCGTCAGCCCCAAGAGGCCCTGCGTCAGCTCTGGGAGCCTCTATGTCAGACATGTTGGCCTCTTTGCTGCTCTGTGCAGCACTTGGCTGCCTCTGCGTGGCTTTGCGTGAGCCCTTGCAGGCTCTACGTCACTCTCCTTGGCTGTTGCGTTGCTCTCTCGGCACAATCTCTACCTTCTCTGTTTCTCTATAATCAATGCCCCTCAGCTGCTCTCCTGATCACTGATTCTATCTCTCTTAGCAAACCCCACTCTAGAGAATAGAATGACTGATCACTCTGGTGTATTCTCCAAGTGACACTCAAGCCTCCTCTTATACTTTTCCTGTTGACATCTCAAAGGTCGACATTAAGTGCCTAATCAACAACTAAGATTAGATCTGGCTTGAACCATGTCTTTTGGACCATTCTAACACAGATTCATATTAATACACATTAATATTTTATTTTCCCTAAGTTTAGACTTAGGGACTCCATTAAAAATATTAATTATTTTAACATCTCATGGTCTGTTTAGAATCTGCCCAGACCCTTTCTGGGTATTGGAGATCTCATGTGCCCCAACCTCTCCACCAAATTTCATGGCTGGAGCACATCCGATGCTACCCCAAATCAACACTCCCTCTTAGCGAGGACTGTGCTCTAGCAATACTCCTCACTAAGTATTACTCTGATCATCCGGCATTGGTATCTATGCTAATGCTAGGCCTTCCTGCCCAACATCCTTTGCACTGCTGCCTCTTGTAATGCTACCCATGGTTATGCCACTGCCACTGTTGCATTTGTACGACAACTCCCTCTGCATCCGTGCTGCTGCTGGTTCTTTCTCCCAACACTGCATCTGCACTGCACCTCCTCTCATCATGTTGCATCGTGCTACCCACTGCTACACTACAACTCAGTTACTAAGAAGTAAGTAACTGATCTCCCAACTGACCTCCCTGTTGGCCTAGAAACACCTTCTGATGCTGAAGCTCCCTCTACCATTGACAAGTGCTCCCTCTCTCTGACCCTTGCGCTGTTGCAACAACTCCCTGCATCTCGCATTGTCGCACACCTCTCATGTGCCTTCCTACACTGGTGCAACACTCCTGTGCCTCTCGCATTGCTGTAGCCTGCTAGCTCTACACTGCCTCAGGACTCCTGTACTGTAGCTCTCTTTGTCGCTCCATCCGCATTCGTCTCTACCCACTCAGCTAGTCTTGCCACTCCTCACCGGGGCTCCCGTAGCAAGGTCTAATCCAAGAGGCTGGGTACCTCAAGGATCCTGCCCCTCATCGCCTGTTGTCCGCCTGACTACAGCTTGATGACTCCACACTTTCGCTCAAGTGGTGTGTGTGCACTCATGGTACAGTCATCGTCTGTCAAAACTTCCTTCTCTGCCCGTGCTAGCGCTACCTTAGTCTCGGGAGACTCTCCCTTACTCTTCTCCCTTGGGCACTGGGTCGCATAATGACCCATCTCCACATAGTGGAAGCATTTGATCTTGGAGAGATCTTTCTTCTTCCACTTTTCCTGCTTTCTCTCAGATGCTAGGGCCACACCCTCCTCCTCCTCCTTGACCTTGATCCCTTTGTTGCTGCTACCTGTCTTTGACTGCCATCTGATCTCTTCTTGGCAAAGTGCTGCCGACATCTCGTCCCAGGGTAGGAGAGTCCCTTTGCCCAGGATACTTTGGACAAACACTTCCCAATCTTCTGAGACAACATTTAGGGTTGTCCTCACCATAAGCTCCTGATTTGGTGTCGCTCCTATAGCAATAAACAGGTCTCGGATCTCATTCAGTCGTTTGAGGAAGGTGCCAATCGATTAACCCTTCTTCATCTGATACTACCTCATCTAGTTCTCAAGCAACATTCTTCTTTGCACAGAAGTATGTTGGTACAGGTTCTTGAGAGCCTCCCACATCTCAACTGCTGTTTCCTTCTCGACTATATGTGGTACCACATGATCCTTGACCCCGTCAAGGATAATGCACTTGGCCCTCACCATCGCCTCTTCGTACTTGTCGTTATCATTGGGGTCGACTGGGATACCTATAACCTTCAAAGCGAAGTTCTTGACACAATTCCTGTGAAGCACTGATAAGATTCTGGCCTTCCAAACTGTGAAGTTCGATGCTCTGTCCAGTCTATCCTGGTCTCTTACCTCGTGAAGTGCCATGACACTCCTCTACTTCCCTCCTAGAAGTTCTCTGTTCGACTCTCTGAGTCTCTACTTCCCGTCTGGAAGTTCTCTTCTGGACTCCCTCTGAGTCTTGATTTCCCTCCTGGAAATTCTTCTGCCGTTTGTCGAGATGCCCCCTACTCTGATCGTCTTATGCAACTGCACTGCTGATCCAGGTTCCTCGGCTAGAAACCCTCGGTAACAACTCCTCTGGCCCTGCTCTATCAAGTATTGTTCTGACTACAGTACCTCACCAGCTCCACTCTGCAATATTTCTGCAACCTTCTAGACTCCAGCAACTGCCTCTCTGTGAACTGCATCAGCCCCTCTCTACCTCACGCTGGCTTTGTGTCACCCCAGATGGGTCTACGTTAGCCCTTTGGTTGTCTGCGTGAGCAACGCTAGCCTCTCTGAGGCTCTGCGCAACTCTCGACTTCTTCTACGTGGCTCTGCGTCACACTTCTTGGCCTCTGCATTGCTAAAAACAACTTCTATCACCTTGGTACAGTTGTTTTCTGCTGCTATTGTTCTACTTAGCTGATGTCTCTTAGTCCTCTTGTGATCCACAATCACGCTCTGATACCATGTTGAAGTTTCTAAGTTTACTTAGTTTAGAAGCCCTTCATGCACTTTTTCTGATTTATTCCTACCTACTTGTTATTTTTCTTTAACAAGTTATTTACAAAGTAAATACTAAAAATAAACACCAATGCATGCTCAACATATTTCAGATCAGCAACTAAAAGAAACAAGAACAAACACACCACATGACTACATTATTTTTGGACCAATGTCCCCAGAAAAACCCAATGCAAGAAAATTGGTGCAGCTATCTGAGGGTTTTCTTATTAAGCAATATCAGAGTACAATCTAGGAGTCGAAACTGGCCTATCCAATAGAGAATTTCCTTAGCAGCTATACCTCATAGTTTGAGAGAAATCTCCTACCTGAAACCCCGGAAAATCCTTCCAGCAGCTCAGCACAAAACTGCTCCTGCAACCCCAACGTCTACCCAAACTGGACTGCGTCAACCACTCTCTATCTCACGCTGGCCTTGCGTCAACTCTGGGAGCCTCTGCGTCAGACACGCTAGCCTATCTGGTGCTCTATGCAACATTTGGCTGCCTCTGCGTAGCCCTACGTGAGACCTTGCTGGCTCTGTGTCACTCTCCTTGGTTGCTGCGCTGCTCTCCCGGCACAATCTCTGCCTTCTCTGTTTCTCTGTACTCAATGCCCCTTAGCTGCTCTCCTGATCGCTGATGCCTCTCAGCTGCTCTTTTGATCACTGATTCTACCTCTTAGCAAACCCCGCTCTAGAGAATAGAATGACTGATCACTCTAGTGTATTCTCTAAGTGACCCTCAAGCCTCTTCTTATACTTTTTCCTGTTGACATCTCAACAGCTGAGATTAAATCTCTAATCAACGACTAACATTAGATCTGGCTTGATCCACATCTTTTGGACCATTCCAACACAGACTCATATACACATTAGTATTTTATTTTCCCTAAGTTTAGACTTAAGGACTCCATTAAAAATATTAATTATTTTAATATCTCCTGGTCTGTTTAGAATCTACCCAAACCCTTTCTGGGTATTGGAGATCTCATGTGCCCAACCTCTCCACCAAATTTCGTGGTTGGAGCACATTCGATGCTACCCCAAATCAACACCCGACCTGTTTGAAGGACTGATGAACCCTATAGTGATACTTTGTGATAACACTAGTTGCATTCGTTTGTCTGAGGATCCAGTGTTTCATGGAAAGACAAAGCACATCAACAACAAGTATCACTATATTAAAGAGCTAGTACAAAATGGTGTGCTACAGCTACGGTAGATCTCCACTGATGAACAGGTAGCTAACATATTGACAAAATCACTTCCAAACAAGAAGCTTGTATACTTAATGGACAAGCTTGGTTTGGTGGATTTGTCCTCCCTAATTGATAGGGAGAGATAGACACTACATTTTTGTCTTCACATGGGAAGAAAGAATGGAGGATTGGGTAACCATCTACTATTCGATACTCTTTGAGAATGTGGTAGGGCATTTAAGGCAAGAGTAGTGGTGGACCGATATTCTTTGAGGATTAGCTACCCAAGATAAGAATAGTCCAATGGGAGGTCATACTCTGTGAACACTCGGGTGGAGTATGTACCTTGGGAGCCAATGATGATGGTGTCTATACATCATTGGTCTCGCCAGCATTGTGTTCTGATCTTGTGGAGAGATAGAGTTGTTAGTCAAGGCCTTGCTATGTGACAATGCTGGCTAATATGATACTAGACAAATGGGTTACCAATCCAACTCTTCTTATGAGATCTTTTCAGATTGAGAATAACCATGTACCTTTTATGAATACCTCCCTAGCTAAGAGGGAGTGTTGAAAAATGTGTAACTGGGTTCGGTCTTCATAAGTATGAAATGTATTCATGTAAATATAGAGTGAAAAGGAAATTATTATTTTTATTGGAGCATGGGTTTCATGCTCAGGTTCTTTTATTTTATAGGTCAAGCACCCATTGAGTGCTTCTAGTGTTTGTCCTAGGTATAAGAGTCATTGTCATTTATTAAAGACCCTATAGGCACATTGTAAATTGTAAAGAAAATTTTACTATCTTTAAAGTGTCAAAATACCTCCAAGATCAAGTCGGCCTAATGCGCTGTCAAGTCGACCTACATGAAGAGCCATGTCAACCCTTGAAGAAACCTATATATAAGAGGAACTCGTCCTCCATTTGGATCTGATCTGAAAATGGGGCTCTTAGGCTTCTTGTTTAACCTACAAGAACCTCTCCCACTTCCAAAGCTTAAATATTCCCAAGTCTTATTGATTAACCAATGCGGAATTAAAAATGCTTGAAAACATAGGTGTATGCTGGTATTTGTTTTTAACTGATTATATGCTTTAAATTCTGTTGTTGTGCTGTAAGTTGATGTGCTTGAACTTATATATAAACACATATAACAGTAAATGAAGTAGTAGAGACAATGCAGCAATAAAACACACACAGAACAAAAATATTAATTAGGAGTTCACCTAAAACTCTTAGGCTACGTCTTCGTGAGCTCTAGTCAACTCAACTAGGCTCTCTGGAATTATGGTATAAGTCCTTTTTACAAGCTCTTGGCTCAACTCCTGGTGTTTTACACAGAAACTGTGGGTTTAGACACCATTTTATCCCTTGGCTCTTGAAGCTCTTGGCTTTCTGGCTCTCGGCTTTGGCTCGTCTCTGGCTCTTGGCTTTGGCTCTGACTCTGGTTCTTGGCTTTGGCTTCTTTAGGCTCTCTGTCCATTTATAGCCCTCTGGCTTTCCACTTGAACTCCAAGTGACTCCCTTGGCTGCGTGTGCTTCAGCTTTTGCTTTCTGAACTGCTTGTTTTGCTACTGCCTTTTTGCGCTGCTCTCTTACGCCTTAGCTTCCTGCTTTGGCTTCGCTCTCTATTTATGCTCGATTTCAGCAACAACTCCAACAACAACCCCCTTTTGTCTCTGACATTCATGGCTTTTAAGCCAACTAGCACTGTTTGTTCATTTTCCTCTTCTCAGGCTCTTTGGCTCTCAGCCTCTGTCTACTCGAATCCCTTCTAAGCGTTAGCAATCATTGCTAAACGCCTTTAGGGTTGGTGGCCACCTGTTTTGCAACGGAAAGGGCCTTCGGGCCTTTGGAGTCCCCAAGAATAGCGTTCTCTATTTACACAGAGAAGTACGCTAAAACACAGGAAAACTCGTCACTTTGCCGTTTATCAGACTTCAAATACCTGAATTCCGCCTTATTTTCCATCGGGTCCGCCTTTTAAATCGCCATCGCAAGTCGCATAGGCACGTTCCGTGGTTTTCTTTTGTATTTATAAAATACATTAAAACATTAAAAATCCCGTAAAATGGCTTGAGACGGACATGAAATATTATACATTGGCACTTACAAACCCTTTTGGGCCCGGTCGCATCGCATCGGTGCATATATATGTGGCCCGCTCCGTTGCATGACTTTGACGCGATATTGCGATGCGATTGGTCACAATCGCGTATCGCATGGAGTCAGGATCTTTCCCATATGGCATCGCTGATTGTGATCTGCCAATATCGGCGATCGTGATATCACTCAGCACAAGGGTCTCGCCTTTGCCTCATGTCATGGCCACTGGCGATGCCGATCGGCATATTGCATCTGCCCGGGGTTCCTTACCTCATGTTATGTGCGCAGGCCTGCCTCTGACCCGATATGTGGAGGATCGACAATCGGGGGTGCCCTTGCTCTCCACTTAAGTCCGCCTTTGGCACTCCTCTGATGCGATTTCCCTTTATAAGGGTTTTTTTCCCTTTTTTAAAGGATTTTTGCCTCTTTCCCCAAAGAAGAAGGCATCTTCTTTCTGCAATAACTTTCGCATCCTAAGTCCATTTTTTCCCATTCAAGTTGCAACAGATTCAGGATGAGATGATCTCTGCAATGGGGTAGTTCTAGGAATTTCCTTGGACTTTCATTTTTCCTCTGTGAAGAACACCTAGACTTAGGAGTATCCAAAATCCAACTTGGATCACGCCTTCCCACTAAGAGAACTTTTGGTCTCCAAATGACTGATATACTGATCTGAATAGTACCTGGAGTAACAACACCCTCTTCTTTCAGCCTCCATACACTTGCATTGCATAGTGCCTTTAACCAAAGTTTCTGACCACTTCCCTTCTGGATGGGCTAGTCTTCCTCCTTGCCTTCCTGTAGAACTCCTGTTGAAATGGTTATAGAAGGTAGTTTGAGCTTCTCTGCCTTGATCATTGATCCAAGGTGGCTCAAACAAATGTGAAGTACATCTGCTCCACGAAATTTTCATTTGTACCTGTTTGAAAAGCTGCCAACAACAACTGTTAACAACAACAGAAACACACAACAACTGGATGGCCTAAACTCCAGCTTCAACAAAAGAAATAGATTTCACAGCTTGTGAACACCTCCACGTCTTACATCTGCATACAAATGATGGACTAGATAACAAGCCAACAAAACATGCCTTTAAACAAATGACCCCTCAAGTCAAGCATGTAGAAAAAGACCATTAGGACTCTTTTTTCCAAAATATGAAACACTTCATCATTATCTCCATTTGGAGATTAAGTTAACTTCTTCCAAGTTAACATGGCATCACATGCATGTCAAAGCAATCATCCCTGCAAGTTAATTACACATACATGTTCAAAAACAAGGAAATCATCAACATCCCTATGTTAATGCATCTCCTGCTCATGCATGCATTTCATACTTCAACTTTCACTCAAGTACACTGTACTTTCGAAGATGAAATGAAATATAAAGTAGATGCATCAATAGACATGCAATCTTAATCGGATAAGAACTCTAACCGTTCCTTACCAATCCCTTTCAAAGGTACTACCTTTGTCTGCACATCAGCATCATCATGTGAATCATTCTAAGACACATCATTCATGGAATCTTCACTTCCATTTCTACCATCCTCTCTTTCCGCTTTCTTCAACTTTTGTGGAAGCATTGCTGGATTCAGAGTCCAACATTTTGCAGGAACATGTCCTTGCTTATGGCAATAAGTGCATAGCATGTGCATCCTCTTAACAACATGATTTGCCTTGTCCAATGGACCTTTGGCTTCTTGCTTCTTTTCCTTCAAAAGTTTCCTGTATGTGGCCATTCTCTTCCAACATCTGGAAACATCATGGTTATCCAACCCACAAAAGGAACATGCAATTCTTTTCCCATACATATGTTGAAATTTATCATGCTTTTCACAATCAAAAGGAAAATGTTTAGAACCAGATTTATACCTTTCTCTTTCACCTTTATTGCCTTCATGAGGAGGTGAATCAAATGAAGAAGCGACTCCCTTTGGAGCACCATCAATCTCTTGAAGGTTCTTAGAGTCTCCCCAACTCTTTGGTTCAAGTGTGTGCTTCTGAACACCTGCATCCTGCAAATGATGTTTCAAGCTATTGCATTCCTCCTGAATACAACCTTCACACTCTTGAAGACTTGCGACGCAACTTCTTCTTGGAGCTGTTTTAATGGTCTTCATGGAAACTTTGGAACTTTCTCCATAAGCTTGTCCATAGCCAAGACCTAAATACTTAGGCCTTTCCTCAACCATTATTGGTTCAACAATACCTTGTGCATGCTTTCCCAAGCCCTTTCCTTCATAGCCCATCTTAGACATTAGTTTAGAACCTATGCCTCTAGTATGTTTTTCAAAAGAACCAATATAAGCATTCTTAGAGGAATTTGAAGACAAACTGGAATGGTTTACCTCTTCTTCACGCTGATACTTGACTAAGGCCTCTTGGGCAACAAAGAGTTGTGTCTCCAACTCATGCATCCTTTTCAGGTTCATATTTGCAATATGAAGTTGCCTCTCCATTTCCTGCAATTTGTCAGAAAGCAATTGCTTCTCTTCCTTCATGGAATTCAACTGCTCTCTAAGCATGTTGCTCTTCCTTCCATCCTCATACATTTCTCTCACCATATCCATCATGGTGGACAGTTCTTGCTTCATGTCTTCATCAAAGAATCTCGTGAAGAAAGCAGAATTTGAGGACCCACTTGTAGAAATTGTCATTATGCCAATGAACAAAAAAACTTCAATAAGATAAATAAAGATCTTATTCAACAACCTTTTGCAACAAAACTCTTGTGCTCCAAGGATTGCCTTGAGGTCCTTTGGAATAAGAAGAATGCCTTCAACTCTCTTTCCTTCTTGTCCTTCCTGGACTGAGCTATCAATAGCTTTCCCTTTACCTCCGCAAACTTAGAAAATAGTCACTCTGCAACAAGCATATATCAATCAAACAATCAATCCTTGACTGCCCAAACACCTTTCAGACAAGCAATCTTTGCTCTGCCAATCAAGCATTCTGATATAACCTTCTTTGAAGGTGAGGTTAACCAATCTTAAGCTCTGATACCACCTGATCTGAAAATGGGGCGCTTAGGCTTCTTGTCTAACCTACAAGAACCTCTCCCACTTCCAAAGCTTAAATATTCCCAAGTCTTATTGATTAACCAATGCGGAATTAAAAATGCTTGAAAATATTGGTGTATGCTGGTATTTGTTTTTAACTGATTATATGCTTTAAATTTTGTTGTTGTGCTGTAAGTTGATGTGCTTGAACTGATATATAAATACATATAATAGTAAATGAAGTAGCAGAGACAATGCAACAATAAAACACACATAGAAAAACAATATTAATTAGGAGTTCACCAAAAACTCTTCGGCCACTTCTTTGTGAGCTCTAGTCAACTCAACTAGGCTCTCTGAGATTATGGTATAAGTCCTTTTAAAAAGCTCTTGGCTCAACTCCTGCTGATTTACACAGAAACAGTGGGTCCAGACACCATTTTATCCCCTGGCTCTTGAAGCTCTTGGCTTTCTGGTTCTCGGCTTTGGCTCTGGTTCTCGGCTTTGGCTCTGGCTCTCGGCTCTGGTTCTTGGCTCTAGCTCTTGGCTCTGGCTTCTTCAGCTCTCTGTCAGTTTACAGCCCTCTGGCTTTCCACTTGAACTCCAAGTGACTCCCTTGGCTACGTGTGCTTCAGCTTTTGCTTTCTGCGTTGCTTATTTTGTTGTTGCCTTTTTGCGCCGCTCTCTTACGCCTTAGCTTCCTGCTTTGGCTTCGCTCTGTATTTATGCTTGATTTCAGCAACAACTCCAACAACAACCTGTCTCTGGCATTCATGGCTTTTAAGCCAACTGGCGTTGTCCGTTCATTTTCCTCTTCTCGAGCTCTCTGACTCTCGGGCTCTGTCCGCTCGAATCCCCTTCTGAGTGTTAGCAATCATTACTAAACTCCTTCAGGGTTGGTGGCCACCTGTTCTACAACGGAAAGGGCCTTCGGGCCTTTAGAATCCCCAAGAATAACATTCTCTATTTACACAAAGAAATATGCTAAAACACAGGAAAACTCATCACTTTGCCGTTTATCGGACTTTAAATATCCTGAATTCTGCCTTATTTTCCATCGGGTCTGCCTTTTAAATCGCCATCGCAAGTCGCATATGTGTGTTCTGTGGTTTTCTTTTGTATTTATAAAATACATTAAAGCATTAAAAATCCTGTAAAATGGCTTGAGACGGATGTGAAATATTATACATTGGCACTTACAAACCCTTTCGGGCCTGGTTGCATCGCATCGGCGCATATATATGTGGCCCGCTTCGTCGCATGACTCCGACGCGATATTGCGATGCAATAGGTCGTAATCACGTATTGCGTGGAGTCGGGGTCTTTCCCATATGGCATCGCCAATTGCGATCTGCCAATATCGGCGATCGCGATATCGCTCAGCACGAGTGTCCCACCTTTGCCTCGTGTCATGGCCACCGCCCATGCCGATCGGCCGATTTCGGCGATTGGCATATCGCATCTCCCGGGGGGTCTATACCTCATGTTATGTGTGCAGTACTGCCTCCGACCTAATATGTCGGGGATCGACAATCGAGGGTGCCTTTGCTCTCCGCTTAAGTCCGCCTTTGGCCCTCCTCCGATGCGATTTCCCTTTATAAAGGTTTTTTGCCCATTTTTAAAGGATTTTTGCCTCTTTCCCCAAAGAACAAGGCATCTTCTTTTTGCGATAACTTTCATATCCTAAGTCCATTTTTGCCCATTCAAGTTGTAACAGATTCAAGATGAGACGATCTCTGCAATGGGGTTAGTTCTAGGAACTTCCCTGGACTTCCATTTTTCCTCTATGAAGAACACCTAGACTTAAGAGTCTATCCAAAATCCATTTTGGATCAAGATCACTCACTCACTCATCTCTTATGCAAAGAAGCAGAAGAAGAATAATTCAAGAAGGAAGTGCGAAGAAGAGAAAGTCAAAGAAGTCGAAGTGTTTCTGGGCTTTATATATCTCTTTTGGGAAGATCAAAGTTAGGGTTTTTGCGCTGGCATCTCTTGTGGTTCAATTTTAGAAGCAAAAGAGAAGGGAAGGCAAACAAAGGTCTCTTAGGGCATCTTAGTAGCCCTAATACTCAAGACAAGGCAAGCAAAGTCAAGACAAAGGCTATTAGAGGGAGATCGAAGTCTCCTAGAGAAGAAACAATAATTGTCGGGAGTTGAATTTTGGATCTACTAGGAGGTCGAAGACATTGCAGCATGAGGCTGTGGTAGACTTGATCTTGGAGGGTATTTATCTGAGTCTAGGTCATGGTATTCGTTAATTGAAAGATCTGAAAGATAAGAAGAGATGTACCGGTTTTCCCCTCAAGAGGAGGGGTTTTGGCCTTGGCTTGCAACGTATATGCTGTCACTCACTCACTCTCATTCACTCTGATGTGTGTGGCCTTATGAATCCAAAATCACTTGGAGGCCATCTATACTATGTCACATTCATAGATGATCATTCAATAAAGACCTAGGTTTACCTAATGAAAACCAAGGATGCAGTATTTACAAAATTTCAAGAATTCAAGGCTGAAATGGAGAATCTTACAAAAAGAAGAATCAAGATATTGAGATCTGATAATGGAGGAGAATATATATCCTAAGAGATTATTGCATTCTGTAAGGAGTCTGGGATTAAAAGGGAGTTGATAGTCCCATACAATCCTGAACAAAATGAAGTCACAGAAAGAAAGAACAGATCCATTGAAGAAAGTGTAAAAGCAATGTTACACGATCAAGATCTACCTAAGTTTTTGTGGGGAGAGGCAACAAAGACAACAATCTACATTCAAAATTGATGTCCTCACAGATCTCTAGATAACAAGACTCCGAAAGAAGTGTTCACTGGGAAGAATCCATCTTAGATCATCTTCGAATCTTTGGGTGTCCTTTGTATATTCATATACCAAAGGACAAAAGAAAGAAATTGGATCCTTCCGGTATGAAGGGAATATTTGTTGGGTATAATAACTCATCAAAGGCCTATATAATCTATATGAAAGATGTACATCACATTGAAGTTAGTCGTGATGTCATATATGATGAGAGTATAACATTCAAGAAGTCAACAAAACTTTCCATAGATTTTGATGACAAAGAACTTCTAAAATTTGAGGAAGTTGACAAGGAAGGAGAAGGATCACACCATGAAGAAGAAGGGCCAAGTGAACCTGTTCAACCCGTGGCCATTATAGAAACAAGGAAAATACCTAATTGGTTGAAATCCACACTACTTGATGCAGAAGGTCATGGTGCAGCACAAGGATCACCTAGAGAAAGTAAGAGACCCAAGAAATATTCTAGGTATGCTGCATACATGTCAAAATTAATAGAAGCAGAACCATCCACCTTTGAAGAGGCTGTAGAACATTGAGAATGGAAGGATGCCCTGAATGAAGAGTATCAATCTATAATGAATAATGGGGTTTTAAAAATCGTACCTAGACCCAAAGACAAATCTGTGCTTACTTCCAAGTGGATCTATAAGATCAAGCATGCAGCTTATGGAAGTATAGATAAGTATAAAGCAAGATTTGTGGCTACAGGGTTCTCTCAACTTGAAGGCATCGACTATGAAGAGACATTTGCTCCAACAAGAAGATATCCAACGATTCGATCATTAGTCTCTCTGGCAACATCGATGGGATGGACCATCCACCAAATGGATGTGAAGACTATGTTTCTGAATGGCACTATAAATGAAGAAGTCGATATAGAACAACCCTTGGGATTCGAAGTCAAAGATAGGAAGGCATATGTTTGCAGATTGAAGAATGTATTATATGGCATCAAGCAAGCACCAAGGGCATGGTATGCTAGAATGGATGCATACCTACAGAGAATAGGCTTCACAAAAAGTTTTGATGATTCGAACCTTTATATTAAGGAATGAACCTGTAATTACTTTCTGTATGTAGATGATCTTCCCTTGACAAGTGTAGAAGGTCAAATTGAAGAATGTAAGAAGCAACTATCAGCAAAATTTGACATGAAGGATCTTGGGTTGATGCATTACTATTTGGGACTTGAAGTTTGGCAAGGACCGAATGAAATCTATTTGGGTCAAGGAAAGTATGTGATCGAGATTCTAAAGAATTTCGAGGTGATGGATTGCAAACCTATGACCACTCTGTGTGAAAAGCTATCACTACAACATTTGATTTACTTTTCCTACTTATTCTTCAATAAGTTATTTATGAAATTCCTTCAATAAACATTAAAATAAACTTTGTTGAAGATATCACACCGTAATACAGAAACAAACACATGTACAAGAATCAACAAATTGACACATATATTGGACAATAGTCCCCGGAAAAACCCAATGTGGGAAAATCGGTGCAGCAAGGGAGGATTTTATTATTTAGCAATTCTTCAATACAACAGGGTGCCAAATTGGCTTACCCACAGAGAGAAAAATTCTCCAACACTTCTCCTAGTCCCAACGTCAGCTGCGCTGACCTCTGCGTGGCTCCCAAACACTCTGCGTCAGCCTTGGGCCTCTCTATGTCACCCACGCAAGTCCTCTAGTGACTGTGCAGTCTCCTACTGCCTCTGCGTTTGCCTGAAATGCCCTGCATCTGCTCCTCCTGCCTCAACACTAGTCTCCATTTGTTGATCCCTTCTCTTTGTTTGTACTTGCTGCCTCTTGACTGCTCACTAGACCACTAGTTCGAATTTCTCAGCTAACTCCGATACAAAAATTCAATTGACTGGTCTTTCTCAATGTGTCCTCCAAGTGACCCTCAAGCCTTCTCTTATACTTTTCTTGTTGACATAGCAACAACCGAAATTAAGTCCCTAATCAACGACTAAGATTAACTCTGGCTTGATCCATGACTTTTGGACCCTTCTAACATAGTTTTATATTAATTCACATTAATATTTTATTTTCCCCAAGTTTAGACTTAAGGACTCCATTAAAAATATTAATTATTTTATCTCTTAAATTGTTTAGAATCTACCCAAACCATTTCTGGGTATTGGAGATCTCATGTGTTTTAGCCTCCCCACCAATTTCGTGGCTAGAGCACATCCGATGCTACCTCAAATCAACACTCCCTCTTAGCGAGGAATGTGCTCTAGTAATACTCCTCATTGAGTATCACCTTGATCACCCGACATCGGTCCCTGTGCTAATGCTAAGCCTCCTTGCGCAACATCCTCTGCACTGTTGCCCATGGCTGTGCTACTGCCACTACTGCATCTGTACGACATCTCCCTTTGCATTTGTGTTGCTGCTGGTCCTTTTTCCCAACACTGCAACTCCCTCTGCATTCATGCTGTTATCACTCCCATTTCTTCTACTGAAATGAGTTCTTTACCATCCCCATCTTTTCTCTGAAGTAGTCAAACCAATGTTGCACGAAGCGGGAGCGAAGCGAAAGCACTTTTTGGAAGCGTGGACGCCGAAGCGTCATTTTCCAAAAATCTAGGAAGCGAAGCGTCCGCGGAAGCGTTTGCTATAT